>VWZX01011000.1:0-10643 GCA_013399015.1 Galbula dea | reverse complement strand
CATCTGGAATATTGTGTCCATTTCTGGGCCCCTCAGTTTAAGAAGGATAGGGAACTGCTGGAGAGAGTCCAGTGCAGAGCCACAAAGATGATGAAGTGGCTGGAACGTCTTCCTTATGAGGAAAGGCTGAGGGAGCTGGGTCTCTTTAGCTTGGAGAAGAGGAGCCTAAGGGGTGACCTCATCTATGCTTTTAAATATGTGAAGGGTGTGTGTCTGGAGGATGGGGTCAGGCTCTTCTCAGTGAAGCCCAGTGACAGGACAAGAGGCAATGGCTGTAAGCTGAAGCATAGGAGATTCCGTGTGAATACATGTAGAAATTTTTTCACAGTGAGGGTGCCAGAGCACTGGAACAGACTGCCCAGAGAGGTTGTGGAGTCTCCTTCTCTGGAGGTATTCAACACCCGTCTGGACGCGCTTCTGTGTGACCTGGTCTAGGGAATCCTGCTGCGGCAGGGGGGTTGGACTAGATGGTCTTTTGAGGTCCTTTCCAACTCCTAATATTCTGTGATTCTGTGATTTTGCTAACATAGTAGGCACTTTGGACACTTAGAGCTTGTTAAAAAGAAGCCCAAAGGAATAATCTAGGAGCATTAAAACCTGTCAGCTAGGTGGAAATAGCTGAACTGACCATGCTGGTGACACAGTGGTAAGGCTACCACCTACCCAGAAAAGCCTGAAAAAGGGAAAGATGCTGATACTGATAATAGGATGGAGGGTTGAGAGTGAGAAAGCATCATCCAAAAAGCTGCAGGTGTGTTTCAGTAAAGAACACAGAAAAGAACATAAACTCTAGCAGACTAAGCATAACAATATAACTGGGCTGTCCAAAAAGGGATTCAAGCAGTAAAAGAAAATCAAAATTTGTACTAAAACCTCCATTTATCACAGCAGCAACAAAAGTCCTGCCTGAGAGCCTGCCAGATCATAGGACTTTTGGTCTATAAGCCTACTGACTGTGCTGGACACACTGGTGGAGCTATAACAAAGGTCAGAATAGCCTCCTGGACAAATCCAGTCTTTTCAATAATGTCAGCATAGCTTCAGCATGCAAAGGGAGGTTCTCCCTTACAAACATCTTGGAGATTTTTTGATGAGGTCAGCTACTATGTGGGTAAGGGTGATCTGGTTGATGTGATCTGCCTGCGTTTCCAAAGGCTTTTGACAAAGCCTCTTTGAAATGACCTTAAAGAAAAGCCAACAGCAGCAGAAGAAAAGGGAAAATCTAGCTTGGTCACCAAGGAGTTCTGCAGGGGTCTGCCCCAGCATCTGTGCTCTTTAACAAGTTCCTAAATGATGTGGAAAAAGAAGCAAACAGTGAGATGAGGGGGTTTGCTGGCAATATGACTGGCCCAAGCATAGATGCAGTTGTTTGTTTGGAGAAGTTAGTAGAAGTTTAGAGAAGTTTGTCTAGAGTTTAGTTTGTTTCAGTGACTATCACAAATTCAACAACTGCAATGTGAAGTTGATGTCCACTAAATATATTCTTAATCCATGTTTGCTTTTGCAGCTTGAGGTGAAGGGACAGTTAAAAAAGGTCATTTGGAACCATAACACATAAATCACACACCTCAAATTGGAGCCTTTTAATTGCTCCCTGGACTTGTGCTGTGTACTGTAGTGGTGCCATCAGATAGCTGTGATCTTAGGGAAGGTTTCCCTCTGTAACCCCCAAACATTGCTCGTAAAGGTACTGCTGCTTATATACACACTGAACTCAGTATTTGGCAGGGGGGATTTGGATGTTTGGATGGCCTTTATATTCACCTTTCAAGACTGAATTTGACAAACCTGCTTTGGAGACCGATTGTGGACTCTGCCTGTAAGGACAAATTGCATTCTTGATATCTAAACCAGATTATAATTCCAATCTGCAAGACTGACATCTCTTGGAGTATTCTAGGGCTCCCATCTAGGCTGGGTATTATTTTATGTTTGCTGCACATCAGAGATTAACTGACTGAGATCAGATGACAACATTTTTTATTGAACTGGTATAGCTCTAGAAAAATGTTTTTCACACTTGAAGCAGTTCAGCAGGCTTGGAGAACTGGAACTGGGCAGAGAGGGTGGATATGGTCTCTTATTATCAGCCCTTCCTTGAATACAGTACAGTCAGGGAGCTGGATCAAGTCTGAAAAAGCAAGTATGTTGCTCTATTTTGTGCCTCTTTAGAGAAGTGTCTAAAGACAAGCATCCTTCTTTCACTTTTAGTGCCAACCAAGCATCACACCTGAAACACTTTTTCTTCTTTAGCCATTGTGTAAGCAGTTCTTCCTATAGTGAGTAGTCATGGAAGAGCCTAGCAAAAAGCAGTAGGAGTCTATTCCTCCTTAGCACGGTAGACTGTAAGTAGGCATTGGTAATTGGGCTACCTGCTTCTCAACACCTTTTGTATTTCAGGAAGCATACAGTAGCTGACTCATTTCCTGATGTATACTCAAAAATCACATCACTTTGGATCCAGGACCTCTGATTACCAACATGAAGCCACTGCAGACATCTTACACTTCCTTACTCTTCTGCAGCAATCTCAATGAACTTGGGAGGATGCCTGTTAAATACCTGATGTGCAGGAAAACAGAAGTGGGGAGGAAGCTGATGGTTTGCTCATTGCCTCATGGGCAGAACCAAATATTGAATGTTGGTGGCCTTAGTTTCAGATGAATGTTTGCTCCCTGGGCTGCCCTGTGACTGACCTACCACAGCTTTGTAATACTGATCAGGCCATAATTTTAAATTCCCTTGTTCTAGGCCTCATGAAGACTGGATAGTGAGACTTTTCCACTTCAAAGTGTATATCGTACTTCTGATTCTAGACAGGTTGATGTGAGGAATAGTAATTCAGCCTTCAAGGCCACAGCATTCTTATCTTTATATTTCTTGGAAAATAAAAGCATCTGTATGCCAACAGGAATCTTTCCCTTGTAAGACCCCTGGGACAAATAGGAATTTTCATTAGAAATAAGTAAAGAATATTGCCTCATGCACATAATTTAAAAAGATTTCTTAGAAGCTGTTCATCAGTTCAAAACTACCAGAAGAGTCTAGTGGAAAAGGAACAAGAGACATGGATGTATTCAGGGTCCCAAAATGAAGCACTTTATGTAACACACCTTAGATATTCTCAAAAAGAAGGTGTCAAAACAACCCACCAGAAGTATCCATCCTCCTCCAGCTCTTCTCTAAAGACATCTGCCTGCCCAGCTCCATGCACCTCCCCTGCTTTCACAGGTGCATTGATGCCACCAGCTATTTTTACACTTAGGACAGAGCTTCAGCTGCTGGGTATCTGTGCCAAATCACTCCTTTCCTTTGCAAACTCTGCATCCCAGCGTCCTCTAGGAAAAGTGCAGGGAATGTCATCTTCAATCCCTGCCCCCCAGCAACACAGGGAGAGGGACCAATCTCTTCTTCCTAGAGTATGCTTGTCCACTTGTGCTGAGCCACTGTGAGCTTGTTTTTGTAAGATGGCAGCTCACACCCCTGACTGCTCTGCTATAAGTAGAGTTGCAGGTTGTATTTGGGCACTGTGTGTCACTGATGGTGGAGGAAGCTAAGCAAAAAGTCAGAGCTATTGGTTAATAAAAGAGGAACAAAGCTTTCCATGGAGGCTGCAGAGGTGACTAAATAGGGTGAGTGTTCTTCTGCAAGCAGGTCTTTTCTCAAATCATGGGTCACAGCACTGAAGAGATGAAGCAGATCCAAAAGGCAGCTCTTAAGTGTCTAGATTAATCAGAGAACAGCTAATATGCTTAGCTGCTGACAGGAAGTAAAGGCAGCAATCCTCTTCTTGGCCGGGGTGAGCACCAATGGGGAGTAGGTGAGTCTCGAGGGCTGCACAGCATCCAGAAGCTTGAGACCAGCTGCTTTACAGGAAATGAAACTGGCTGAGGCATCTCTGTGATGTGAATGTCATGGTTTAAGGTAAGATGGGAAAGGATGGGAGTTCCCACTGGCCATGAGTAGGGAGACTTGTACATTGTCACGCAGACCAAAACTGTGCGTCAGCATTTTCTCCAAATAGAAGCTAAAAATTAGAACAAATGGCTCTTTACACTGGCCCCTTTGGAGTTTTGTGACTATGCTGGAGGGGATGGAAATGGTGTTATCTAGGACAGTTTGTCAACTGAAGCTAGCTGCTGCCAGTCCAAAATCTCTTTGGATGTTTTCCTATGAGGGTCTAAGAAATGAAAGTGGAACAGTGGTTAAGATCCAACTGACCACTATGGGCCCTATACAAGTTCAGTCAAGCCATTCCCACATTTTGATGTGTTTGATGACAAAAGCGTTGGGAACCACTAAAGTGAGGTGCAGGAACTATTGTTCTCAGCTGTTTTGAACCTAAAGCTGGTGACTACATCCAATGGCATGTGGCAGTAGAGTTTCGTTATAAATGAAATCTACTTCTCTGTCTACTAGGACTGTTATCAAACATTTCATGCAACTTGGCCAAATTTTTTCTTTATTGTCTGGGTCTAGAGGTATGCTGAAGCAGTAGTTTGACAGCCTTCTGTAGTCTCTGGTACACCTAGGAGGGATCCTGCCAAGACACCACCAGCCCTGACCGTCCCTGCCTAGCATCTCCTGGGGCTCCCTCCACCCTGCTTAGGTCTCAGGATCCCATTTCAGCCTCCTTAGGGCCACTAGTCCCTGCCCCAGTGATGCTGCAACAAGGCCAGTCTCCAGCTCCCCACAACCCTGCTCTGACCAGCCATGGCCTCAGTGCACCAGGAATGTGTCCAATGCCCAGTGCCCAGGGCTGGGGCTATATCTGACTTTGCAGCGCCCCCCCCGCCCCCAGGTCTGATACAGAACCCACCTGCTGACTGACATCCTGGCCTAGACTGTGTGTAAGCTGAGGTTTGTGACAAATTCAAAGTTAAAATGATGTAATGGTTTCACCCAGGCTTTTCCTGGTAACCAGTTTGTAACCAGGGAAGTGATCATATTTACCCAGTATTCCACACGATTTTACGTAACTGGGGTATAAATACAGAGGGGGAGAGGCCCTCGTCCTCTTTTGCCTTCCGGTGGATCCGAGGACGCAGGTTCTCTGCTATCGGTCTCACCCGTGCAGAGGAGTCAAGCCTTGTAGGCCTTGAGAGGCAGCTGTTGCTGGCGTCGGTCAGTGCGACTCTGCTATCTTAAGGAGAGTAGTAAGATTCTGTTTTTTTATTAGTTCTATCCTGGGTTTCGAGTGTACATACCTGTTTTAGTTTTCCTTTTCCCTTTTTTCCCTTTTTTTTCCCCTTTCCCCTTCCCTTTTCCCCTTCCCTTGGGGGTTCCCTCTACTGTGTACATAGTATTTTAATTGTATATAACTGCTATATATATAAATATAAATACTTTTGATGTAGTTCGGGTTGTTTCGGGCTCTTTAGTTTCTCTCGTAGTTTTTTTTTCTTAAACTCAGAGAAGAAGGGAGGGGGAAGGATTTCACTGTGAGTTTGGGCATTTGGCAGGGAGCCAGGTCCAAACCATCACAAATGAGCAGACAAATTCTTTGCATTTTGAACAGGTTTTATTTTTCCCCTTATGAAATTAGACAATCTCTGAAGCATTTTTTTTTTTTCTGACAGGAACTGGTGACAGCTAACATGTATAGCTGGGCCTCAGCAGAAGAAGGTGGAAAACATGAACAAGACAAAAATCAGAGGATCCAAGTAACTGCATTTTTAGAAATGTGGGTAAGTGACCCTTGGTTCTCCTATCTCCAAAATGGGGATGGGCTTTTTATGTTTGGGAAAGGTGGGGCACTGTGAGATGTATAAATGCAGTGCAGTTAGATAGTCATGTAGAAAAGTCATACGGAATGGGAGGAAAAAGAGCAACCTGTTCAGGAAGAATCATCCTCAGTATTTGTACAAACAGCTGAACACTGAACCTCTGTAAGGTTCTCTTTGTAGGACTTGTAATGTCATCTATCGATGCGGGGAGCTTCCGGAGTCAAAGACACAGTCTTCATAGAAGTACAGTCGATGCTCACTTTATTCAAAATCACACAGCTTATATAGGGTTTTACAGGGTTCACACACAAAAGGCTGTATTCTTTATTGTATTACAGCAGGTGTACACATGAAAGCTATCTAATTGGCCCCAAATCAGTCAGCAACATCCCTGCTTTACCAATAACATCCTCCCTTCTTGCTAGTTAGTTAGTAACTTCTCCAAGGGCACAATATTCTATAACTTCTTCAAAGGCACACTATTTTTGCTAAGGCACATAGGCTAGATTGTCCTTGCTGTAAGCACGTAAGCTAAAATCTAGCACGTAGGCTGGACACTGTCCTCGCTATCTGGCACGTAGGCTGGATTGTGCAAACAGGCCTGCATTAGCAACCCATGCCCGCTCTCTGCTGAGATGCTTTCAACAACCTATGGTAGCCATTATGCTTTGTCACTTATAGCCAGGTTAAGTGTCACAAAAGGAACATGCAATACATTGAAAATTACCCTAATCTTGCAAAAATTGCTTGTGGCATTGTTTGGCTTGGATTATTATATATTTTTTCAAGTTAGTAGGCGTATATTATTCGTTATAATAATCTATAGTTTTCATGCCAGCTGGGAGCACTCTAAAGAGCCTTTCAGATCTAGCCTTGCATTCTGAGCTGGCCAGTTGCATGGGCAAAAAAGGTTCAGAAAGATTTTCTGGCAGGTCTCTGTTACGCTACCAGCTTATCTCTGTCCATACTGACAGTGCACATAGAGTCTGACAGCATGAAATACAATTTTGGTCCTGTTGTTCTTGATGGTTGCCTTGTCTAAGGTTGCTGTAACTGTTATGGCAAATGCATAAGAGGGAGACAGAATCTCTCCTGGCAAGCATCTTCCCTACCTGCTCATTTTTTGTGTCTGCTTTGCAGGGAAATATGTGCTAATTCCATGTATCCTAATTAAGCTTTTCATGCTGCTAATAACACAAGGAGTACTAGTATTTGGGGGAGGAAAATGAACCCTGGTCCTTTTATATTCATTACTGTATGAGGTGACACAGTATTTGGCTCTCCTTGTATCCCTTGATTTTTTGTCTGGTCTTCTGTATCCTCCCTCTAATACACATGGTTTGACTGCTTGTTTGTAAGATGGTTATGAGAATATACTGTCTTCTTAACAGCAAGGAAAGGGAATAATGGAATAAACATGTAAGTGGAAAATCAAATAAGAAAAGCACTTAAAGCAATTACAAAAAATAGCTCCAAGTTATGAAATGACCATTTAACATTTGATGGAGATTGATAGCCTCAAAAGCAGAGTAAGACAAGGACTACAACAATGCACTGCAGTGTTTCTCCAGCACATACTAAGAGGATTTTTTCTCTTGAGTTACGTTGGTGTTGTAGTTATCACTGCTATACAGGTTTTAGAGATACAGCTATATTCCATGTGACTATGTATCAAATTACAGATCGGAGGAAAATGTGCTATTGTGCTGCATCATTACTCTTGGAAAATAAGAGTGCAGAGAATGAGGGAAATTGCTTCATTGTGAGGCAGAAAAGCTCCTGTCCCAACCCCAGTATTGGCATTGGTAATGTGAAAAGAGTTGATGAGTACAAAACTATTCAACTTACAGACACTGCAACAAGATTTGTTTTTTAAGGACATCAGGGCTTTTACCAGACTTACATGGAACAGTGCAGACATAGTCATCCACCTCATTTTAAGAAATTTTGGGAGACATTAATTAATAATTTCACTAGTCAATTCTTATGCCCCTTATTACTACATGAAGTAAATGTGTTACAGTCAAGTAAAAAGCTTTGTAAAATTCCCAGTGAACATTGCTCCATAAACCATCACACTTCCAACATGACTTTGAAAGCCCAGATCTAGATTTGCTGTATTTGCCATATTACTTGCCCTCCCTGTCTCAGGGATAGCTAACTCCTCAGCTAGGAGACCTCAGTGGTGAGAAAGAGTTAGAAAGAAAACGTAGGTGGGAGAGAAAAATATATTTATTTTCACAAAGTCTTTTTAGCATGAATATATAAGAAAAGGTCAAACTGCCTAGATGAAGGTTTACAGAATGGGACTTGGTGGATTAATTGAAGATGAAGGGTCACTCAGAATCTTCCTGGGGTTCATTTGCCTTCCATGTAGTGGAATGAGAGAGACAGGTAAGGTGATATTTTTCCACCCACAGATTGTGCCTTTTGTTGAAATTGTGAAATCGATCATCTCTCTGCTGAGCATCATACTGTGCAAGTGCAGTTTGTGTACATCAGGTACAAATTCAGCAATGTGATGGTGCTAAACTGGCTGATGGCCATTATACTTCAAGGTAAATGAAATAAGAACTCACGCCAAAGACAGAAAAATGTATACAAAGTTTTAGCTGATAAGGACACGTGCATGCTAATAGAGTACTCACCACATTGTGGACGAAGAGCTTTGCATCACTTTGTGCTTTGACTTATCTGTAACATGGCAAAATAGCAGTGAGCAAAAATTGTGAATTTTCATCCTAGCTTGGCATCAAAAGTTGAAAAAAATGTTGCTTTCCATCTCTTGCAGAGTTGATGTTTGCCCATTTTTTTCCATATTACTGAATCAAAACAACAGTTACAGCAGAAATAGCACTGTGTGCTTTATTTACAGTGCAATCTGGTTTTGCATGCCAGAGATGTACACGAAGCTCAATGATTCAATACAAACCTTTTAATCTTTGCTTTTCATGTCCCAATTTATTCCTTTAACATTAAAGAGCCTTTTGCTATGTTAACAACAGTGAAGAGTTGCAGAGATAGTAATCCATTCTGAGGTGAATAAAGTATATGCTATTATTTCATGCATAGCCGCCAGAAACTTTAGCTTTAGAAGTATGGAGGGAAAAAAAAAAAAAAATCCCTGATTGAGCGTTTCACAGCAGCCAGAGGTATAAACCTCTGTAAGAGAAGCAGAGGCACGGCTTGAGGGAGTTTGTGCTACCTCAGTCTCTTTGATGCTATTTTATTTTAAAGAATTAGATTCTAACTGTTCGTTTTCTTCTCTAATATGAAAAAGACCTTCTGAAGATTAACACTGTGTTTCTTGTTTCATGTTAACTTTAGAAAAGAATTTCTCATTTACAAAGAAAAACAAAATTTTCGCTCTCTCAAGGTCCATTCTGCTCCAGAACTCGGGATTTATTGTCTCCTCTCCACCCAAACTACACTTTTTTCCCGACAAGACACCCACAGGCGAAAATAGGCACTTCCACGGCCCCCCCGATGTAAAAAAAGAGTAATTTAGTGACAGATAAACTAGAAAAAACACATTTTATTACCCTCGAAGAAACACAAGCCGGACCACGGACTGCCGGGCGACGGCTGCGGCGGGGAGAGCAGGCGGCACCAATCAGCGCTCAGCCGCGCTGCTATAAGAGGCGGCGCCGGAGCAGCCTCCGGCCAGTTCTTACTGCTCTGGAAGTATGTCTAAGGTAGTTCCTGCTGCAGCGTCGGTTGCTGCCACGGCACCTGTCGTTAAGAAGCCGAAGAAGGTGGCGGGTGGTTCCAAAGCCCGTAAGTTCGTGGGCCCGAGTGTTACCGAGCTGATCACCAAGGCTGTGTCCGTTTCCAAGGAGCGCAAGGGACTTTCTCTTGCTGGTCTCAAGAAGGTGCTGGCCGCTGGTGGCTATGATGTGGAGAAAAATAACAGCCGTATCAAGCTAGGGCTCAAAAGTCTCGTCGGCAAGGGCACCCTGGTGCAGACTAAAGGCATTGGTGCGTCTGGCTCCTTCCGTCTTAGCAAGAAGTCTGGAGAAGTAAAGGAGGAAGCCTCCAAAAAGCGGGTGGTGGCAGCCAAGCCCAAAAAGCTGATGGCCAAGAAGCCTGCTAGTGCTGTAAAGAAGCCCAGAAAAGTGGTGTCTGCAAAGAGCCCCAAGAACGTGAAGAAGCCGGTAGCCAGTGCCGGGAAGAAAGTGGCCAAGAGCCCCAAGAGGGTGACCACTGTGAAGCCCCAAAAGGCTGCGGTAGTGAAGAGCCCCGCCAAGGTGAAGACAGTGAAGCCCAAAGCAGCCAAGGCAAAGAAGGCGGCGTCGAAGAAGAAGTAAGCCTATGTGGAAATAAAGTTGCTCTGCATTTTAAACCTAACGGCTCTTTTAAGAGCCACCCACGTTGTATTAAAAGAGCTGAAACACAAGCTAGCATCAGTTTGGGGGAAGGAGACACTAGAGAGGATTCTGGGGAAAGAAATCACCTATGGAAAACTGTTCCAGTTCAGGAACAGGCCAGGTGGTCAGAGCAGCAAACTTCAGAACTCCTTTTAAACCACCTCTTTGCACAGCCAGTAGGGGAAGTAGGATGCTGCCGGCTTCGGAAAAGCCTAGACGCCGTAGGGATGGGCTACGACTTTGGAAGGACCGAGCTGTTTCCCGGTCCCAGCAGCCCCGCCCTTGGAAAGGGGCAGGGAACTAGAGGCATGAGTCTTTCTATATACAGGACTACGGCTAGTATCGGTGTTTCCCCGTCAGCCTCAGACAACCATTTTAAAACGCGCCGTAGCTTTTTTTAATGTTTTAATTGAAATTCCAGCCCTTTTCCTGAATTTGTTGTTGGCTCTGAAAAGAGCCTTTGGGTTTATCTGTCAGGAACAAAAAAAAATTCCCGGGAGTGTTCTTCGGAGCTCACTTGGTTTTAGCTTTATGGCTGTCAGTCTTCTTG
>VWZX01010997.1:11811-58994 GCA_013399015.1 Galbula dea | reverse complement strand
TCCCTTCCAAATCCTAATATTCTGTGATTCTGTGTAATATCACTTAGTGACAGAAATTAGGGAACCAGCTGAGCCATTATAATATCAATAATTTAATGCATTGTCTAAAGGAAGACAATTTACCTCTGTATGTTTATACTTGTACAGTGGATATCAAGAGACAAAAACTGAACATGACAGATGATTCTTAGCCTGTATCACCAGGCTGCTTGAAAATTAAGCATATTTTTTTGCATGGGTGTCTTTTAAGTGATCAGCTGATACAAGGAAAGCGAAATATGTGATACATTGATCATTCTTGGTGACAGCATGAGTGTGGAGCCTGAAAGTCCTGGGCTGAAATATGTGGTGCACATGTTTTGCACCAGTTTTTATCTGTGCCTGTTCAAACACTGTTGGAGTTGGTGATCCTAAAGGTCTTTTCCAACCCAAATGATTCTATGATTCTGAGTAGATGTAGTAAAGCAGCATGTTCATTGGTGCGAAATGCAAAGCAAAGACTTGAACAGGGAAAGCAAATCCAGCGCAGAAATATTTTTCACTTACCTCCACCACAGGACTCTGAACACTGAGTAAAGCCCTCATATTCCCAGTCATAAAGCTCATCAAACTCCTGCAAGCTTCCATAGAGTAGCTCAGTTTCTTCTGGGGTATGTTCTGTTGCCTCCCCACTGCAAGGGCCACTGTAACAGGCTCTCTGAGACACAGGCTTGGGACCTTCACATTCATCTATGGGCAAGTCAGCCACAGACTGAGAAAAAGAGAGGAGCACTTGACATTTCACAAGCCGCACCTGGGTGCCCACTCCACAGGTGACACTACAAGTAGACCAAGCTTCAGGAATAAACCTGTGAGAAGAAGAGAGGAAGGCAAGTTATGTACTTAAACAGCCAGGCAAGCAAAAGAAGTATAGTCCTGCCCAGGCCAAATTCTTTTTAGTGAGAAACAGGGCTGAAGGCAATACATGAGTCTGTTTCTTCTGTGGGCCAGGGCTACTTGGGGCTATAGGAAACTAATCTCTCACCTTGAGAATCACATGAGCATTCTGACAGGAAGAAAAAGGAAATTTGGTTTGTGCTCAGCGTCTTTGAAAGTACTTTTACATGTTTCTTTTTTATATCCTTTGCCTTTCTCTAGTTGCCAAAAGCACTTTCCCTTCATCCTGGGTTAAAAAAGAATCCAAACCCAAGAAAGAATCTGGTGTTCCCTTAGTGTGAATGTACCAGGATTCCTGACTGGAACAATATAGCCTCCTAGAGCACAGAGCGTGCATCTCTTTAATTACTCATCTTGTTACAAATCTGATAGCCATTGCTAACACTATACACAGGAAGTAAAAGAAAGGAATGAACATTTGAAACTCTTTTCAATGCTGCTACAAAGACTGCACTATTTCTTTCCAGAGCTAAGCCTTTGAGAATCTATTTGGAGGCCTGTACATAATAGTGTTCCCCAGTACCGAGTCCAGTCTTGTTCAACTTCTTCATCAGTGGCCTGGATGAAGGGACAGAGCATACCCTCAGTAAATTTACTGATGATACAAATCTGGGAGGAGTGGCTGACACACCATCAGTGTGTGCTGCCATTCAGCAAGACCTGGACAGGCTGGAGAGTTGGGTGGAGAAGAAATTCATGAAGTTCAACAAGGGTAAGTATAGAGTCCTACTCCTGGGGAGGAATAACCCTATATACCTGTATAGATTAGGGGTTGACCTGCTGGAAAGCAGCTCTGCAAAGAAGGACCTGGGAGTCTTGGCAGAGAACAAGTTAATCATGAGCCAGCAGTGTGCTCTTGTGGCTGTGAAGGCCTATGGTATTCTAGGGCACACAAAGAATGTGACCAGTAGGTTGAGGGAGGTTCTAATCCTCCTCTACTCTGCCCAACTGAGGCTGTATTTAGAGTGCTCTGCCCAGTTCTAGGCTCCCCAGTTCAAGAGGCACAGCGAACTACTGGAGAGAGTGCAGCGAAGGGCTACTAAGATGATTAGGGGACTGGAACATCTCTCTTATGAGGAAAGGCTGAGGGACTTGGGTCTGTTTAGCCCAGAGAAAAGAAGACTGGGAGGGGATCTTAGAGTCAAGAGGGTGGGGCCAGTCTTTTTCCAGTGGTGTGCAGTGATAGGATAAAAACTGCAACACTGGAAGTTCTACCTAAACATAAGGATAACCTCTCCTTTGAGGATGATGAAGGACTGGAGCAGAGTGCCCAGAGATGTTGCGGAGTCTTCTTCTCTGGAGACTTTCAAAATCCACCTGGACGCATTCCTGTACAACCTGGTCTAGGCAAACCTGCTTTAGGAGGGAGGTTGGACTATATGATTCCCAAAGTTCCCTTCCAATCCTTACCATTCTGTGGTTCTGTGATTAGTTTAAGCATATATCTTCTTGACCTGACAAACTAAGAGAGAGAAATCATAGCCAGCTTACAAAACAAACAAACAAAAAAAAGGCACTGATTTTCATCTGAAGCTGTCTTCCTCATATTTTTCAACACTGAATTGTTGTGTAACTTTGCTTTTTTGAAGAGCTGCTGTCTAAACCAAAGGGAGGATATTAAAATAGGTATTAAAATTACTTGTTCAGAAAAACAGATACACTTCATATACTAAGAGTATTTACACCCAATGTATACCACACATATAAACACAGGAACAAAAGAGAGGGGACACGGAAGGGAAGTGAGAATATTATCAAAGCAGACTGGATCCTTTTTTGAAATCAGGCTTGATCTATAAATGCCATATATCATTTTACTTTAGTCAGCAGCTCATAATGAAAACATTGGAATATCTTCAAGAAATTATGTTTTATTCAGCTTTCTGTGCCAAATTTTTACATATTAGGTAATAAATTTGGAAGTGTAATTTAATTCTAATGTAACCGTTGGCTGCTAAAGAGTGAGTTGGTAGAATAAGAAAACCTGAAAGCAGAAAAAAGGAGAGAATACCCAAGAAAACTGAGCAAAAAAAAATCTCCATTTAGGACTTTTTACTAGATACTGAACATTTCTGTAATGTGAATGTATAACCTAAATATACAGTTTCTGAATTTTCCATCGTCTGAAAACCAGGAAATTACAAAGGCTTTCAGATATATTTGTGTAGTCATTAATGATAAATGTTGCCAAATGGTGAACATAAACCACAAAAAGTCTGTTAATAATAAACAGTCAGTTCCATGGGTTTAAAGTTATTTGTTCTTCATATAGTGTACCTTCCACTGCACAGCATTGTGTTTTTCCGTAGTCTGACATCTGAGTCTTCTTTGAAAATTGAAGTAGTGGAATAGATTTACTGAGAAGTAGGATTTTTAGAAAAGAAGAAATGATGGAGGTATTTCAGTTGTCATTGCATGTTGTTTAATTAAATCCTATGGTAATAATAATCCCTATAATTACAACCTTAAAAAGTAAGACAAAGGGAATATCTAGTTCTAGTTCTGAGTTGGACTAGATGATCCTAAAGGGTCCCTTCCAACTCTGGAGATTCCGTGTGATTCTGTGTGTAATGTGGCATTAGTAGCTGTCAGCCTGAACCCAGTTGTGCTAATAGCTGTATAAAAGAAAAATGTACCTTTTGCCTCAAAGAGATTACATTATTTCATAGCTCTTTGTATATTTCTCTGTGATTAGCATGTTACCATTGCATCAAAAGTCACCTTATTTTATTTCTTTGCACAGCAAAGATGCCTGTGTTTCTTCCCCCCAAAAAACCCACAGTGCTGTCTTTTGAGAGCTCAGATGAATATGTTAAAGAGGAGTCTTTTACTCCTATTTTAGAGAGATCGCTATAAGGTGAGGAAGTGAAAGCTGAAAGGAGGGAAAATCATGACCTTGCTTTTGTTATGACTGACTTAACTGTGTCTGCTACTACTCAACTGCTGGAATTCTGACCTCATTACACCACCCAGCTGTGCAACAGCTGAAGGACCCCTTTTCCTGTCGCCCTAGGGGCATCTCTGTATGCAGCAGCACTTTCAAGTTGGAAAAGGAGAAGGCTTAGAATGAAAGGTGGAAAACTGTCTAATGAAAACTGGAGGTTAAAAGTGAATGGCACTCGTACACAAATGCTTATAGTTGTTTAACTTTGATAGTGATGGACTAGCAATCTTTTCCCATTATATGAACACCTCTGTAAAATAATGAGTACAGGATTTAAAGGGGTTATTGCATTTTTCAGTGGTTTTTGTTAGCTCTTGAGGTTTCACAACTTGCACAAGATCATGTTCAGTGGCTATTGTTGCACCATTTGTATGTGCACATTAGCATATGCTGGGCTGCATAACATGTTCTAGGAATGGAGGAAAAGAAACGTAATGCCACTGACACTGATGAACTTCTGAAGGAGCAATTCAGGTGTGGTACTGAGCTGGTTTTGGCTGTTTGTTTTTGTAGTGTACTACAATCCCTGAAAATATATTTAAAAAAGGATTTAATATGATAGCAAAACCCCCTTACTTTGTTTTCATTAAAAGCACTTAATAAAAAATATTTGTCAAATTCTGAAATGCACAGCAGCCCAGCCTTCATGCTGCACATCCAATGGACCTGCAAGTACAAGTGAATTGCAGCTGTCCACTGAATGTAATCCAGACGTGAACACTGGGTGTATACCACTTACCCAGCTCAATTTGGCACAGATTATTTGCATTTGTAGATATTATTATTCACATTCGGATGAGAGTGCCCTTTTCAGACAGGAGTTTGCCTACTATTTTAAAAAACAGCCTTCCTGTCTTTAACTATGTGAATAGAATGTATTTTAAAATCCAGCTTTTGTAGACTAAGATGTGCTACATAATGATCACTTGCATATGCAGACAGCAAAAGTGATGTTAAAATTTAAGCTGAGAACAATGATGACAATGGCAATACTTAGTTTCAGGATAATTGTATTCCTTTGAGTTCTGGGCATACCTGAGGACTGCTGTGTATTCCCTTACATATAGCGATATATATGTAACTAGGGAAGTCAGAAAAAGAGAAACACAAAGACAGACTTAATGCTCAGTAATGGGAGACCTTCCACAACAGGTCATAGGGGACTCAGAGTGAGACTCATGGAGAGCTCTGCTGACTTTTGTGAAGATCTCCAGAATGCTTGATGTGCATCTAACCACAGCCTCCTCTGTCTATGGCTTGGGTTCCTACAATGTTGTTATGAAGAAAACAAAGTGTGTATACAGACTGATGTCCTTTGACCTATGGAGAAAAAACGCTTATTTTCTTCACTGTTACTTAATTTCATAGTGCCCTTAATTTTTTTTTTACTTGATGTTTTGTTTTTAATCCATTGTTGGGTAGAACCAGGGTTCAGACAAAGTCTGATATTTTGACAACAGCACATACCTGTTAGACAGAGTGTTTGAAGGCACAGTCACACATCTATTAGGGCACCTATAACCATATGCTACTGGTGAAATAAAATGCTCACTGGCTTGTTGAAAGGCTTAGAAATTTTCTTTGACAGAACTGGTAACTGAGCTCTGACTTGTCTTGAGGCTGAAATGCAAACCAGCCCTATTTGTCCATAGGTTTTAAGGTTTGGGTGACACCACAGGATGCTTACACAGAGCACAGAGTAGTTGCTGGTGCCATTGTTGAGAGACACAGAAAGGAGGCTGTGATGACTTGTCAATAAAATCTCAAGGCTCCATCTGTAGGAGTAATGGCACCAGGGCCAGCTTCATGGGTCCCATTCCAATCTGAGTGACTATAATAACACAGAATCACACAGAATATTAGGATTTGGAAGGGACCTCGAAAGATCATCTAGTCCAAGCCCCCTGCCACAGCAGGATTCCCTAGACCAGGTCACACAGAAGCACGTCCAGACAGGTTTTGAATATCTCCAGAGAAGGAGACTCCACAACCTCTCTGGGCAGTCTCTTCCAGTGCTCTGGCAATGGAGTTGGTCTTTCCCAGTTGCAAAACTCAGCACTTGGCCCTATTGAATTTCATTAAATTTCTCCCTGCCCAACTCTCCGGCCTGTCTAAGTCTCGCTGAATGGCAGCATAACCCTCCGGTGCGTCAGCCACTCCACCCAGTTTAGTGTCATCATCAAACTTGCTGACAGCACACTCTGTTCCCTCATCCAGGTCATTAATGAATAGATTGAAAAGTACTGGTCCCAGTACTGACCCCTGAGGGACTCCACTAGACACAGGCCTCCAACCAGACTCCATCCCATTGACCACGACTCTCTGACTTCTGTCCTTCAACCAGTTCACAATCCACCTCACTACCCAATCAGCGAGACCACACTTCCTCAATTTAGTCACAAGGATGCTGCGGGAGACAGTGTCAAATATGTCCCTCTAGAGTTTCTCTTCAGTTTAGTTTGAATATGATATTTTCCTTCAGCTTTGCATCAAATCAGTCCATACTGTTGGTGGTCTTCATAAATTCACTGCTGCCTTTCTCCCTAGGAAAAGATAACTGCTTCTATGGTGTATGGGTTTTACACATAAACCCTAAGTAGTGGTGACTGTGTATCTGTCTGCATGAACAGATAGAAATTATTTCCCAGTGTTAGGCTGCTGCACTGCTGATCTTCTCTATGACTGACTACATACATAGGTTATTATTTTTGCCATTAGATCTTAATACGGAAGTTTCCCTAACGTTCTGTCTTCCTCTTCACTGCATGACACCAAAGTGGACAAGCAACAGCCTGGCAGTTGATAGTATCTGTGTTTGTCCTCACTACTTTTTTTCAGCAAACCAATAACCATAACATGCTTTATTTTTAAAGTAAAACATTTGTAGGAAGTTTAAAATTGCTCACTAACCTGCAGATCAGGTACAATCTTTATGAAAACTATTTAACAGGGAAAACCAAACTAAAATAGCTTATTTGTCTTTTGAAATGTAAATATCAACTGAAATGTAAGAAAGAGATATTGGGTGACTCTGCCATGCTGGCCTCTCTGTCCATATACAGTTCCCTGAGGGCTTTGTCCTCACTACTGATGCATGTTAGGAATTTCCTTTTGTTTTTTACTAAAAAGGCCACATTGCTATAATGGTGCCATCTGGCATCCAGATATTACAGTTTGGCCTCTTCCCCTTCTCCCCCACCCCCTCTTTTTATGGCTATCACCAGGGTTATTAATGGCGGTATCTTAAAAGTTGGGTATGATGTTATCATACAAAAGCATTTTTCAAGAGCTAGAGACAGAAATCTTTTGAACAATCCTCCACCACCTATAAACCCAATCTTATTATATGTAGAAAAACCCCTGATTTTTTAATCATGACTGGTGCTCTTTTTGACTCTGGCTGTCATGCTGTCTTGCTAGAATGAGCTCCAGTGAAAAAGGTCACAGAGAAAGACACTGTGGCTTCTCCTTCAAGTAACATACTTCTAAGGCCTGGTGAACGGTCACTTCAGAGCTGGACAGCAGAAGGGAAACAATATGTACAATAACAAAGGACAGCAAGGACTTCTTACCTTAAATCTTTGTCCTAACAAATATTACAATACTTTCTTACGAACCTAGAGTATTTCATAGCAGTTCTTTCAGGATTTAATATTTATTTGACCCCACCTAAGGGTGCAGCAGGGCAGACAAGACAAATGTAGCTGTCACCTCTACCTTTCCAGTGGCTGAACTTAGGTTATAATTAATTCTTTGAGCAGTAGAAGTGATAAAGACTGATTTAACACAGATTTATATCTGAACGTTGAATGCCCAGGTAGATCTGCACTTGGGTAGGAGCAATCCTGGCTATGAGTACAGACTGGGTGAGGAACTCATTGAAAGTAGCCATGCAGAACAGGACTTGGGGGTCTTGGTAGATGGAAAGCTGGATATGATCCAGCAATGTATATTCACAGCCCAGCAAGCCAACCGCATCCTGGGCTGCATCAGGAAAGGTGTGACCAGCAGATCTAGGGAGGTGATCCTGCCTCTCTACTCTGCCCTTGTAAGGCCCCACCTGGAGTACTGTGTTCAGTTCTGGGCTCCTCAACATAAGAAAGATGTGGACCTGTTGGAGAGAGTCCAGAGGAGGGCCACAAAGATGATTAAAGGACTGGAGGACCTCCCCTACGAGGAAAGGCTGAAACAGTTGGGGTTGTTCAGCCTGGAAAAAGAGAAGGCTTCGAGGGGATCTCATAGCTGCCTTCCAGTACCTAAAGGGGGACTATAGGATAGAAGGGGAGAGACTTTTTAGATTCTCAAACTGTGATAAGACAAGGGGAAATGGCTACAAGCTACAAGAGGGGAAATTTAGGTTAGAGATTATGAGGAATTTCTTTACCAGGAGGGTGGTTAGGCACTGGAACAGGTTGCCCAGAGAGGTTGTGGCTGCCCCATCCTTGGCGATGTTCAAGGCCAGGCTGGATGTGGCCCTGGGTGACCTGGTCTAGTGATTGGCATCCCTGCCCATGGCGGGGGGGTTGGAACTAGATGATCTTTCAGGTCCCTTCCAACCTCAGCCATTCTATGATTCTCTGCTTCTCTCCTATCTCTTAAGGACTAAACTCTTTTCCTTGTACTAGGGAACTGTAGGGTATGTTTCCTACCTAGTCACTTAGTTCAGTGAAACATGGAAAATACTATTACTGAATTTCCTGGTGAGTATCAAATTTGACAGAAGAGTAAAATTATTTGTGAAAACTTTATATCTCTGTCAAATTCAGTTAATAGGGATAAATTCAGACATTACCAAGAGAAGAGGAAGGCAACTGACAGATAGACATATACAGACAAAATTAAGCTTTAAGACTTGCTTCCTTCAGAAATTCCTGAAGACATAAATAATGGAAAGCACTACACACAGACAGAATAAAAATGAGATATCTGCTGTTTCAGCAGCACATTAGAGAATGTTCACACTTTAGGGACGGAAAACAAAATGTAAGAATAAATGTGTAACTTTATAACTCATAGTATGCAATTTCATGACAAAAATCATAGGATCATAGGATTGTCAGAGTTGAAAGGGACCTCAAAGATCATCTAATTCCAACCCCCCTGCCTGGCAGGGACACCATCCACTAGATCAGGTTACCCAGGGCCCCATCAAGCCTTGTTTTAAAAGCTTCCAGGGATGAGGCTTCCACAACCTCTCTGGGCAACCTGTTCCACTGCCTAACCACCCTCATAGTGAAGAACTTCTTCCTAATATCCAGCCTAAATCTACCCTCCTCTAGCTTCATGTTCAATAGAAAGTCACCGAAGTCACAAGACAACAATACAGGGATTCATAATACGAGAACTCCATGCATAGAAGAAATCTGCTGAAAATTTTCAGCTTTAGCTTTTAAACATTCAGTCAAGCATAAACTTTGAGAAAGACAATAGTGTTGCTTGCAGATGGGGTTTGTTTTCTCTGCCTGAAGAATGGTAAAGAGGAAAGGGTGACAGTGGTAGGGGAAGAATGATCTGCTGGCTACAGCACGACCCTGTCTTTTGAGGAGAATGGGGACAGTGACTTGGTGGCAGAAGAAAGCTTGGGAAGAGCCTCAGATGATGTGTAGGAAAAGAATGAGGCCTTAGTAACCTCTTCCCAACTGCCTTCATGAGGCCTTCTGGTCTCGCTCCTGCTGTCAATCCTGACTGTCCAGTTCAGCTCACACCATCCAACCCTGCTCATCCAGCTCCATTCTACTGAATCAGAAAAAACAAATGGTTTCTTCTGAGAAGGGAAGGAAAGTAATTATTTTTTAATTCTTTTTTTTTACAGCCCTTGGTATGTTTTCTGAAAATAATTACAGCAAAGTAGCACACTACTACACATTTAGGCATAAGATAGTAAAAAGCTGTCTAATTACCCAAATTCAGAGAAACTACCAGAGAAATAGGCAAGGAGAATCATCACTAGCTGCCCTGTATTTTACCTCTTACTTCACAGGAGTATTGTGAGAATAAACAAAGGTGCAGAGCTGCAGAGATATAGTGGTAGTGGGGAACATATAACTATGTAGGTAGACAAACTCTCACTGTAACATTATTGTAAATGACCTTAAAGAAAACACTTATATATTTACTCAAACTAAATCTGCATTTGCCTTCTTGAATTCTGTCTCTTCATACGTAAGTGTGACATAGCCTTAAGCTCAGTGATTTCCACTGGGTTGGATTTAGCCTCTATACTCTAATGAAAACCAAATAAAATTTCAAGAGACTATTAGTTCAGTGCAAGTCTCTGATCCCCACATTACAAGGACCTCTTGTAAACAATTTTTTAAGACTTACGATGGTTCTTCAGACACCACTGCTCCTTCCTCCAGCTCTTGAGCCTGCTTATACCACGGCAACTTTGCTTCCACAGGAAGTTTCTCTATGGAACAAACAACAAGCATGTGAAAATAAAAAGCAGGCAGTAATGCTGCTATAGGTGAAGCCTCCCCTATCTTGCTGAGCAAAACCAAGATGCACATATGCCTTCTTTCACATGGAAGCTGAGCACAAAGAAGTAAAAGAAAGAAGGGAGAGCAGGAGAGAGAAAGAAACTCCTTTGTCACCTGGACCATAACCTTTACAAGGTTATATGGATAGTTACTTCACTGTTACAGCTAGCAAGCCTATATCCTTCTAGCACCACAAAGTCACTTTGCAGACTACAGAACTGGGCTGTAAAAGTAGGCACTTTGGAAAGGATTTTTGGAGAGTTTGTCAAGTGTAATGAGTCTTTACTGACAGTGCAAATGCAAAATCCATAAAATCCCTGTGTTTATTTACTTTTAAATTTTAGAACTTCAGAAGACTCAGAGCTTGTTTTTTAATAGATTACAAAAGGAAGAAAATACTTATTTGATGAGTGATATCGTAGGAAAAAATAGAAACTGCAATAAAATGTCCCAGTTACACTTTTCAACTTTATCAGTTCATCAGCTATGTGGATTTAAAAAAATAAGCTTGATTCTTTTTCTGTCATTTCTGATGGAAAACAGTAGAGCTGCTTTTCTTCCCCTCAAGGATGTGCATGCAGCATAATGAGCTGCTCAGCTCTGCGAAGTGCAAGCTCATGCTCTTTGCAAGCCAAACGGCACTTTCATGTGAAGTCAAAGTGGAGTACTTGAGCTGAAGGTGTTGGACCTGGTTTAGCTCTACATGGGTATAAAGCAAGAGCAAATTTGGCATTACAGTTTGAGAAGGAGTTCCACATTTCAGCAGAATGTTCTGGGCAAGGATCAGGGATAAAAACACAAATAAAACGGAATGTGACTCAGACCACTCAAAATAACCAGGGGCAGATCTATTTGCCACTCACACAGGACCTAAGTCTTTTGGGTTTATATAACTCAAGGATTTGTGCTTGCCAATAGGAACAGATTGATGCTGTTCAGAATAGGCAGGAATTTTCTGTGACTTTGTTGTGCACAACAGTGAACCTTTTAAATACGCACACAAAATTTTCGTCTGTCAGCTGTATCATACAGGAACAACAACTTACAACCTGATTTCACAGCTACTACAACTTTAGCCAAGCAGATTTCCTTGGGGTAAGTTACTAACTGAGGAAAAAAGGGACAATAATAGAGTTACTATGCCTCTTTCTTAGAAATACCTTGCCAAGCTCTTACTCTAACATATTTATTAGTGCCATTTAAGAATGAATATTTGCCAACTCAGCTCTTAGTTTAATCTATATTTTACTGCATTTGTTATCCAAAATATGTAGGAGATAGTTCTATTTATATGTTCTGCAGCTTGTTTTATGGGTTTTGGAAAGCCAGATCTTACTTCTGTGCTTTTTTGCTTGGATGCAAGTGCCTGTAAAAACCAAAAGCTCTTGTGTACAGCTGCCTGTTATGTGACTTTTTAAATAACTTCTGTTTTAGAAGTGTAGTTAATTATACACTATACTGTAAAAATTGCTAGAGGATTAGAAATGTTGATGTTGTGCAGTATGCCTTGACAAAAGAAATGAATAAAGAGCACTCTTATCGTAATCTAAGGAGGTATTTTTACCTCTGAAGATTAATGTCTCTCCTTTTATAAAACAGTTTTAGTAAAATCTTAAATCCTATTATTATACAGAAAGTTGTATTAGAAAAATGCAACTTCTCTATGAAAACTGAAAATCATTACTTAATGCAGGGATATCCAACTTTTCCCATTATTGGTGGAAGAGAAAGTGCCTCAGTGCTTGAATAAATTGCAATGAAATAAATTACATGAACTCTTTGCACTGTATTTCTGTTTAGCACAGTGTATTAAAAGAAGAGGGAATTCCATATTTTTTGTCACGCTGCTTCAGTGAGGTAAGAAGATTGTTTTTCTACTTTATGTATTCAAGCCTTGGAAGGGAAAAGCAGTCTAAGATCAAAACAATCAATAGACAAGAGGCACTTTGCTACACCTACTGCTATGAATTTCTACCTCCAGATTTGTGAAATAAAAAGGACAAACTTCCAGCACACAAACAGAATAATTTGGATTGGAAGAGACCTCTGGATATCATCTGGTCTAACTGTCTTCTCAAAGCACAATTCAGCCTTCTGAGTTTTTAAACATTACCATATGGAGGGAGAACTATGAAAGAATTGCAGAATCAAGATGAGGAGTAAAATTAAACCCAAGCAAAACAGTGTGCATTTCATAGAAATTTCCATCTTGTGGAAAAAAATGGAGGAAAGAATTTCCTACTCTCTGAAATCAATCATGTGTGTACTGCAAAGGGTAGCATAAGAATTTACCCAGGATATAGATGCCACCGCGTTGCAAGGTTAGATTTACAGAAAACAGGAATTTTTACTTTTCTCCCAGATGAGTCCCATTGGAAGAGACTTATTGACAGATGCAAGCAAACTAAGCTTCCCGAGTTAGTTTGTCACTCTCCTTAGGTTCCTCAAGCACGAGTAATTTGTGAGTGGTTTGCAACATCTTATTATTTGATGTTTTACTGTGTTTTGCTTACACTGTATGCTGCAGACAGACATTACCTTGCTTTGCCTATGCTCTGAACACCATAAATAGATAAATCCCCATAAAAGCAGCTGGCTGACTGAGCCCAAATCCACTGAATCTCTGTATGAGGCTCAGCCATGCTAACACAATCACAGGGTTCTTTTTGTTTTGTTTTGGTTTATTTCATCGTAGAATTTGGATGGAGTGAGCTCATGTTGGCCAGCAAAATACACATCTATTGATACCGAGATGCCCTATATCTGGGTTTCAACACTTTGGTGGCTGGCAGACACAGTGCATCCTCATGGTCCAGATAAACTGGAATTTTGAACCTTGGTAAATATGCCCACCGTCAGCCTCTGAGGGCAGAAACTAATATCGCATATTTCACTGTTTCTTCTTGGATCAGCAGAAGGTCATGGGTCACTCTTCCTTATTTCACAGGGCTTCTTAGTAAGTGCTTTTAATATGTATCAGGACAGTAATTCATTTTTAAAAGGATTTAATTTCTTCTTACAGTGGGGTCGAAGTCTCCAGTTTATGGAAATTAAGCTCACATGCACTGCTGTAGTATAATTCTATAAGTTATTCAGCATATAGGCAGAGAGGTGATGTTGATGGAGCTGTATCTGTAATGTACGTGCACATGCACATGTACACATATACCTGTGGAAACAGTTATATACCTGTGTCTACTGCACCTGGACACTGCCCATTAATCCATTACAGACTTCAGGACTTTTTCTAACATTCCCACCCCATAAGATCCTCCAAACAACTGCAGAAATACTTTATCTTCTCTCAACAAAATGTGGGGGATTTACCCTAGTGTTACTTTCCGTCTGTGTCCCAAGTCAAGAAACATTTCTATGCAAACTCTGAGTACTCCTTGCTATAAAATTCTTCAAGTCTAACAATTTGCCAAATTTTTCAGCCTTGCTAGAAAGAAGAACTTAATGTTGGGGTATACAATACTTGCTCCTGACCTATTTCAAGCTCCATATTATGAACACGTACTTACCTACCATAAATGTTATTCATGTATTTAATTCCTTATAAAATAATTTCTTTTTATGGGCAAATTTAGCTCAAACACAATCAGTGAGGCCAAACCTGGTTACATTATGGTCAAATTTACATTTATATTGCTTAGTCTGCTAAGCCAAATAACAGTGAAAACCCCAGAGCTTATAAGAAAGAGGAAGCGGCCAGCATTCACTCCAAGCTGCTAAGAAGCAGACTAGAACATGAATGGCAGGTCTTATAGGTGCAAATTCACAAATCTGTGCAGGTGGAAACAATTCTACTAGAAACAAAAGAAAACTGCTCAACATGGAAGAGTTATGAAAAACTTATGAGAAACCTTCTGGCTCATTACCTTTGGGTTTGTAGCATGGAGTGGGTACGATGCATTCTTCTTTTATGTGTGGCTTTGTTTTAGGACTACAGCCTCCTGTATGCACCCCCCTGTGATCAATGCAGAGGACCACACGGTATCTCAGTCCTTGTCCACAGGTAACAGTGCACTGGAGAAAAAAAAAAGACAAGCAAAAGGTGAATGTGATAAGTCACAGGAGTGATAAATAAATAAATGCAATAGAAGCATGCATACATCAGAAAGCAAAACATGGTACACAATCAGCCAACCCTGAAGCTAAATTATTAATAATATTTAGTAGTTATGGATTAGACATATAATAGAAATTTTTGCCATTTTGGTCTACACATTTATGTCATTTGGATATTTTGCCACTGGTTTTCTCTTGTGGTGTCACTATCTCAGCCTGGGCTACTTGGCAAGTGGCTATTTGTCCCACATTGGATATACTTAGCATCATCTTGTCAATTTCATCTGGAGCCACTCTGCCTTGCTTGGTCAAAGTACTGGGGCTTTTGGGTTAACAGGAGTGACACTCAGCTATTTGGAACTTGGCACCAACCAGAATGGGAAACTATCTGGGCTTTTTTCCCTTGGATTCACTGTGCAATCAGTCAGGAGCATCTCACCTGTCGGTGAGCTAGCTTAATTTCTAAACCCCATTTTACTTGTTGAGAAACTGGGATCGTGAAAAAGTGCATTCAAGATTAACTTTTTATGTACAAAATCAAGGCACTTTTATATTTTTGCAGGGAGACATTTCAAAGACTGTTACTTTCATACAGAAGGAAGGGTGAGTCAGAAACAGACAACTAAATAGTCAAAGAGAAGAGTCATTTATGGCCTTATGTGCTTCTGGAAATTTCTCTGCAACAGACAATATTCAATTTATGGCTGAAAAGTTCTGAAAAAGATGTACCATTACATACATACTGATTTTGGTTTAGATATTTAATTTATCTTCCCAGCTTATTATTAATAGAAGGTCACTAATTATCATTACATATCTGATTTATTTTTCCACAATTCTCCTTAGTCATGTTGATCTTATTAATATATTATTCCTGACTATTTTCTTGCAGTTAAACAAGTAGCATAATTTAAATCAGAGGTCATGATAATAAGGAAAGAAAGTAGTGAGGGTTTCTACTTCCACAAGCTCACTAAACTCTAATTTAAGATATATTCCTAATGCTGTAAATACAAAACCAGCAAAATTAAGCTGATTACCGGAGACCATTCCTGAGCAAGCCACTTTGGGCAGTCAAATATATTGCAAGGCTGGACAACAGGGATCTTTGGAGTATACATGCATTTCCATTCTTCCACAGGGTTGATATGCCCCTGAATGTCTTCTTCCACACATGAGACACTGCGGCTTTGAATGCCCCCTCCACACGATGAGGAACATGCAGTCCAGGGTGTACTCTCCCAACTGAGAAAAAAAAAACCAAACCAAAACAGACAGACATCAGGAAAAGGAGCTTCTGCTGCCCCCACCCCACTCCTCGAATTTCTAAGCTGTTATTAGCAGGAGGTGTTTCTTTCTGATTAATGTCAGTACAAATTAATCATATACATATTTTCACAAACAGCCATAACAGCTAAGCACTTTCATGGCTGATGTCTTTAAGTCAGACATTTGTAATATGCAACTCTTCTCTCCCACTAAGCTAGTTACTACTACCATGGGAACTCTAAATACTTAATTATTTTAATTTAGTTGCTGGGATTATCACATCTTCACAATTTGTCATAGTCTGAGGAATCTTTGCCACAAACCACTGTAAGCCTACTCTGTTCTGAAGCCAGTGATTGTATTGCATGATCATACAGGGAAACAGCATAGTTTGTTTCCAGCAAAACAACTGGGTTGAGGGAAAAATCAAAGAGGATAGGAAGGAAGTACCAAAAAAATAGATGTGACTATACTGATAGGGTACGTGGTCTCTGATGGATAAACCATATGGGCACTGAGAGGAACTGAGAAACCATCTTTTTTTTACAGGTGTCATTTGAGAATGTAATGACAAATCCACAGAACTATGTATATGGTCTGGAGATGAAATATGGGTACTCATGAGACTAATCCTTCTTTTACAGTGATGCATGTAAAACAATCTATGTATTGTTTCATATGTGTACAAGTCTGTCCACATAAAAATGTCTAGTATTTCCTCTCTTATATTCAAGCCACCATCACAAAGAGTATCCAGGATTGTTGCCATGATCCAGTGTGTCTATTCCTGTATAATCCTGTTCATGCCTGATGGTATAAAAGTGTTCATGTCCTATCTACCTGGAAACACGTCACAAAATCTTTTTGTTTTCCACCAAAGACAAATGTCCTTTTGAGAAGGACACTGGAAATAATGTCTGAAACACTGAATTTGTCAAAGATTTCACTCTTTGACTTAAATTGGTTTTTTGTGGAAAAAAATCCACCCGTTTCTTGTTTCAGGTGAGAAGAAAAAAAGTGAAAAGTAAGGATTTTTTTCTCCCACTTAAAACAAATGAACAATTTTTATTAAGTGACAATTACAGGGTCACCAAGACTGCTAAGCAACATGAGAAATACTTATCTTTCTATTCTTTTCATCATGTTACCTATCTTTTTCTCATCAGCTCCAGTAAGCACCACCCACACCTGGCTCCTGTCTGAAAGCGCCGCAAAAATCAAAGTGAAATTTTTTAATGCTAATAGCTGCTTATGAATGGTAAAGCCACTGATTAATTCTACAACTTACCACTAAGAAGTGGTGAAAGCATGTTTACTCGATGCCATACACTTTTCTGCTCAGCATAAGCCACATATATCATGAAGGGGTAATTCTAGCAATGTATTAGCAATGTGGCTGTGCTGAGCTAGTTTCCCAGCATACAGCTAAGGATTCTCACTACCACAAATCTAAAACTGAAAGTCTGAAACTCATGAACAGCAGAGACTGTTGCAGCCAGCTGGAGCCAGCTTTTCCCACACATAAAATTGAGAGCACCAGAAAACCCCTGAGTCTTTAGGACAAGTTTCCCGATGCCCTGGGCAACCTCAGCGTTACAAAGTAGCTTAAATCTAGGCAAGTAGTTTGCTCTTCAGGTTTTGTATGACTGTAAGATAGGAAGGTGAAGTTTCTCTGTTGCCTTGACTTGACCCTGTCTCATGCCAGTTTTGTGGTCTGCTGTCATGTTTGGTTTCTGCTGCCTCTAAGGTGTGGAAAAGAGACATGTGACTGTGTCTTGCCTCTTGGAGTGATGGAGGAAGACCTGTGCCCCATTTTTGGGTTCACAGGAGCGCATGGTGAGTAGGGGAGAAGAAAAAGAGGGGAAGCAGTGCCAAAACTGAAGAGGGTAAAAGGCAGGGAGGGGTCCTGGCAGTAGTTGTAGCCTGAGCAATTGATGGAGAGGGTTAAAGAAGAGTGTGTCTGGGAGAATGGATGTGAGAGCAGTGTTACAAAGTAAAACCATAATCCAGAACAGCTCAAGCAACAGTCTCAGTCTTTTGATCATTTTCAGGGAATGACTTTTTTTTTTTTTTTTTCATTTTCGGTGTTATTGAAAGTCAAATACCTCAGGGCACTTTGTTCCTTTATTTTGGATTTTCTTCAACAGTAAAAACCCCTCTGCCTTAGCTGCCAGCTCAGCATGTTTTTTTCCCTTAAATACAGTCTCTCCACTGTTAAGTACTGCTGAATCATCCTGCATATGAAATTGTTCTATGTCTTTTGTCAATGTACGTGCTCTTTCTACAAATTGCAACGAACTTTGTTTTATTTAAATCTAGTGTGTTAAACCCTGTAATCTAACTTCTATATTCCTTACTAACAGAAGTTTAATTTTTGAGGTTACATATATGTAAGAGGTTTCTTAAAAATTAAAGAACAAAGTGTTTTTTCAGAAGAAAGGAATTAGACACAGGGATATATTTTCTCAGTGTATCTCATGAATATTTGGTGAGAATGACTGTGTGTACATAACCGTAAGCATTTAACTAGGAAGAGAAAAGCCTAATCCAAATGGCACAGACCACTGATAAAGGCTGTCAGTATGAATGGCAGCCACAATGCCTGGCAAGTAAGCAGCTCTTGTTCTTGTCTTCTCACTCACAGTTTGGTGTGGGTAAATGACTTGTCTGGAAAGTCTTGAATGTGAATGCACCACACTTGTACACTGAAACTTAACTCTCTGCATTCAGCCCTTGCATGGTTTGAGAGAGGTCATTTCCTCAACAGGATGAGATTAACAAGTTGCCTAGGGGATTTTTTTCTGTGATTTCCCATATCACAACGTAATAAATTAATGAATAAGGAAACACAACACAATACTATTGTATGTCCAGGCAGTATTTCAAACCAAAAGGTTATTATTCTTCAGCTACCAAACATTTTTATCAGCATCAGTCTTATTCATTGTTTATTTATGTGTAATTGTTCATGTGATTACTTTCATAAGAAATGAAGTCTTACATTAAAGACATTTTAATTGTGAGATAATAAACAATACAAATCAGGCCTTAATCTTATTCCTGACCCTGATCTCTCATTTCTTAGGAAAGCCAACAGATTAATGACCTTGGGGAAGGCATTACCATGGTTTTGCAGAATCAGAACACAACTCTAATACTGTCTAAACCTAAAATCTAACAATTTATAAGCATGTAAGGAAGCAGTACTCTTAGAGAAAGATATATTACAAATCTACAGGTTATAGTCCTGTTTACATATGGCTAAAGGGAAGGAAATGGGAAAGGTGTGAGATAAAAGGGGTGGTAGGGGCGAGGTGTGAGGAAAGAGAGAAAGAAAGGGACTATACACTTTAAAGTCTGCATTGCTGCTTCAGCTAGAATATTGTTTCAGTTCTGCATCAACAGAATTTATAACAGCAGCTTCACACTCGAATTAGGTTAATTTTCAGAAGTTTAGAGTAAGAAAAAAGCAGCATTTGTTAACTCAGTTTAAGAGCAAAGCAGGAACATGGAGAACAGAAAAAAAAAAAGAAGTAGATGTATTTGTTAATCCTAGTATCATGGTTTACATACCGAGGAAGGGGGTGGTAGAGGTCATAGGGCATGATCTGCTTGTATCCATCACTGTTAGGAACAATAATGTCAACCCTCTGATTGGAAGGTACACATAGCAAAATAAACACTAAATGATTGCATTATACAACATTTTTTTTCACACAGTATTAAAAAAACCGAACAAACAAAAGCAACAACAACAAAATTTTAGCTAATACTCCAATTCTACTTTCTAAGTTGTTCAAAGAGTAGAACAACCAATTCTTACTTTATGCTTTTGAATATATTGCTGTTTGACTAAGAAGCAATCCATTACCACAAGCAGTTCAAATGAGTTGTCCAAATATTACACTCTATCTGCCATTAAAAAAAAAAGTAAAAAATAAATTTCTACACTTAATACTTTCTTGGAATTTGGATCCAAAGTCACTGAAGACAATAGGAGAACTTCTATATGTTTCAGAGAGCTGTAGATCAAATCCTTTTTTAAAACAATAATATGGTTGTTTCTGCCCTTCGGATAACATGTCTGCTTTTACAGTGGCTGTGATTAGAAAGTAAGCAAATCCCAGTGCAAGAATTCAAATCTGCAATTCTTGTCTCTCCACGTTNTTTTTTTTTCTTTTTTTTTTTTTTTTTTTTTTCTGGAAGAAAGAAAGAGCTGGAGAGAAGAGAAATGTATCAGGTTGTTATGTTGGTTGGTTGGTTGGTTTTGGTGTTGCTGTGACTGCTTGGCTTGGTCTGCTGTAATATTATCTGTATAATATCTAAATTACATAACATCTAAAAGTTATAGAAAACAATAGTGTAGATGAAAATTAGTGATTACCTAAACCACTATCATGCTAGTTATGTGTGAGATGAATGTCACTTGACTTGTTGGTAACTATAGAGTCTCACTGAACAACTAGTCTGGAACTTCATCTTTTGTCTGCATTTTTAATAGATTCTAACTCAGAGTAACTCTACCCATGTCATCTCCCAGTTATAAAGCTTATCTATTAATGTCAAACAGATGATCCCAGAACACCTCATCTACCAGTTTCATCAAAGCCACTGTGCAACAGGGGACTTGGATAGGGCAGGTGGGCAGAGCCATCAACGAGTGAATGACAATTGTGTTAAAATAAAGGGTATGTCCCTACCCAACTTATGGAGAGAGAGAGAAAATAGACAGAAAAAAAAATGAAAGAGTGTTTTCAGAGCCTAATGGAGATGAGAGGTGCTAGGTGTGCTGCTACAGATTTTAGCAAGGGGGAAAGAGCAAAAGACAGGGAAGGGAGAATGGACTCTCCATCCTCAACATAGTGAAAAATGCTGTAAGCATTCAAAGGAGCCTTGTCTTGCTAAGACTAAAGGGGTCTATTTTCCTTTCAGTCAACAGGGGGTTTATGTGTATAACTTGTCTGAGATAGGAGAATGGATCCCTTTGTGTTTTCACAGCGAGGAGTCAACCCCAGGTCAGCATGCTGGAATTTTCCAGCTAAAGTGCAGGAAGGTGCTGGAGCCCTGGGAGTGTGTGATGGGGACTAGACAGCTGCCTGTACGATTAGTAACCTCTGCAGTCACAGGAGTCCTCTTTATGACTGTGCATATTTCTATCTTTGGAGAGCTACAAAAATAAAAAAATTTAGGGGAGGCAGCACTGGCACTGAGAAACTTTGGGAAAGATAAATGGGTGGTTTAGAGTTTGGTCAATAAATAAGTCTTTTCAGACCTAGCTTGATGTGTAAGTGCTTGGAGAAGCTTAAGAAGTCATGTACTAATGTTTTTAGGAAGATGGAAGGGGACTTTTTTGAGGTTGTTTTTTCTTTTTGCTCATGTTTTTAGGAATGTCTGTTATTTTTCTCTTTCTTCTGCCACTGCTGGTGAAGATCCACTCTGAAGCCTTTTCTCCTTCCAGCTCATTGGCTTGCTGAGGGGTGGTTGGACAAAAGATTATATTGCAAGTTTAGAAATTAAATAATTATACTATAAGAGCACCTACTGCCTAAGGAAGAGAAAGATTTCAAAACATTTGTCATTCACCGCAGTGAGAAATGTTTTCTTCTTAATAAACATGGTCTGTATGTATAATCCACGACTACTTGCACTATAATGCATAATATCCAGGGCCATTCCAATGAAAACAAACATGCCACATCCAAGTACTATTATCACAGAATCACAGAATGTTAGGAGTCGGAAGGGACCATGAAGGATCATCTAGTCCACCCCCAAGACACAGCAAGATTCCCTAGAACAGGTCACACAGAAGCACGTCCAGAAGGGTTTTGAATATCTCCAGAGAAGGAGACTCCACAGCCTCTCTGGGCACTCTCTTCCAGTGCTCTGGCACCCTCAATGGGAAAAAATTTTGCTTGTATTCACACGGAATTTCCTATGCTTCAGCTTTCAACCATTGCCCCTCGTCTTGTCACTGGGCTTCACTGAGAAGAGACTGACCCCAGCCTCCTGACACCCACTCTTCATATATTTAAAAGCATAGATGAGGTCGCTCTCTTCTCCAAGCTAAAGACACACAGCTCCCTCAGCCTTTCCTCATAAGGAAGTTACACCCCCTTTATCATCTTGGTGGCTCTGTGCTGGACTCTTTCAAGCAATTCCCTATTCTTCAACCGAGGGGCCCAGAACTGGACACAATATTCCAGATGCAGCCTCACCAGGGTACAGTAGAGGGGGAGAAGAACCTCCCTCCACCTACTAACCACACCCCTTCTAATCTACCTGAGAATCCCATTGGCCCTCCTGGCCACAAGACCACATTGCTGCCTCATGGTCATCCTTCCATCTACCAGGACCCCCAGATCCCTTTCCCTTCACTGCTCTCCAACAGGTCAGTCCGCAACCTATGCTCACACATGAGGCTGGTCTTTCCCAGGCTCAAAACTCAGCACTTGGCCTTGTTGAATTTCATTCAATTTCTCCCTGCCCAACTCTCCAGCCTGTCTAAGTCATGCTGAATGACAGCACAACCCTCTGGTGTGTCAGCTGCTCCCCCCACTTTAGTGTCATCAGCAAACTTGCTGACAGCGCACTCTGTTCCCTCAGTCAGGTTATTAATAAATATATGTTATGAAGATTAAATAGAATTTACAAAGCACTAGACTAATATTGTCATTGGAAATGTCTGACCCTCAAGGAATTTTGCATACGTATATTGTATCTCTGGTATTGAGGTCCTCAGAATTACTGACACTGTCCTTATGCATATATGAGGGCCTGCATAGGCTCTCATTCTGTTATTGCAAGATAATGATCTCCAGTAATGTAAGTTGCATGGTCACAGTGAAGAAAGAAAAGCCACAAAAATTACACAATGGCTTAATTTATGACTTAAAAAATCAGCTGAAAGACAGCAGATCAGCAGATGGTAATTTACCATCACTGTCAACTGTACCTTTCCTAGTTAGTCTTGTTTACTCTTTTTTGTGTGTCTTACACAAAAAACCCTGCAACAAACAACAAAACAAAACCAAACAAAACCGAAAACCTAAACCAAAACCCAAAACTAAAACCCCAAACCCAAACCACACCTAAGTGAACTATTTAAAAACATCTTAGATATTACATTGGTGAATCCTGTAGTTTTTGAATGGACAAAGTGGTTTAAATTCCATGAATCTATAAGTCCACCATACTCTTATAAAAAGATGGAAAAGATCTAGTTTATGGGATTTGTTCACTGTACATTACTCAGATAAGGATGGTCTGCTAAATGAACAAAGCAAATAATAGAAATTCCTCCACTACACTGAAACTTCTGGCTGATGTTGGAGTAGCTAAACAGGACTCATTCATACAACACCTACAGGAAACCTGCTTTGTCGGAAGCAGGAGCACAAACCAAATTATTTTGAAGAGCTGTTGTGTCTGATGTTTGAAATCTCGAATGCCTTTCAGACCAACAAGTTATGTCATATACTCTGCAGATTGGTTTTTGGTTTTTGCTTATTTTTTTTGGTCTCCTGAGTGCTGGCAGCTTCAGCACAGTTGCTTTTCTAAGGCACATGTTCTACTGGAGCAGCAGCTGCATGTGCCAGAGATGGGTGTGCCGAACAGGTCTGCTATCTCAGCAAACATCTGGATCTCCCATGGGATGACTGCCTGCAGCTGCATCCCTTGAAAGTCATGTTTGGCGTTGTCTTCCCTGCTAGTTTCTTTTCCTGCTTAAGCTGCTGTCTTAGTACAAAAGACAGGCACAAATATCTTTGTCTTGTAGCTCCCCAAAGCTCTCTCTAGCAAGGTTCCAGCCCTTCCCGCAAACCCACAGCTCTCAGGTTGGCCACCTGCTGAGCTGAGCATAGGCCTGGGGCCTAATGCTGGGAGGAGAGCCAACAGACAGACAAGAGCACCTCCCCTCGAGTTGCCTCAGGGTGTTGTAGCCCAGCATGTGGATGATGTGCAGAGGCTGAGATGGGGTAGAGGCACCTGCCATTCCTGCGCTGATGCTCCTCCACCCTGCTGTGCCACTGCCTAGCATGGGCACTTGCATGCCTTTGGCTTACTGCCTTCACTTCTGCTGTGACCACTGTTTTCCTGGGGGTTTCCTACTTCCAGCGCTGCAGTCACAGGGCTGTCTGTACTCTCAGGTGGCTGGAACTGATACAGCTCTTTCCTCATGGGGAGTCACAAAGAAAAGGTTTAGGCTTTTGCTGAAATCTGTTCGACTTGAGAATAAAAGGTCTGCATGGCAGGGATTATGCTGTCTAAGCAATGGTCCTAAGTGGGTCTAAAGATATTAATTCCAAGCAGTAAATAATAATAAAAAGTTCAAATAGCTTAAATAGGTTCTGAACACCTAATTCATTACGTAAAAGGAAACATTTTGAAGACCTTAAAAAGTTTGTCACAAAAGTCAAGAGTTTAGCTTCCAAACCATCATTTCCCTGAGAGCCATGATGATCACAGAACGGACAACAAGTTGTGAAAAAGCCTCCAATTTAACACTATAAATCCTGACACTAAGGCAATATGTGATACTGCCATCCCCTCAGAGCACTCTGTGAAGATACCTCAGAAGACATTATGAACTTGTGATACAAGAACACTTTCTGCCCTGAGAAACAGGCATCAAGGCCCCCAAATAGATGATATCTGTTGATGTTTCCAATGTGTTACTCTAAAACTATCACTATTTCCATTAAGAGCTGACATCTACAGTAATACCGCTAGTACAGGCAACGTTGGTTTTTAGTGCCTTTTTTTTGCCAGTAGAAGGTATTGCAACTCTCAGTTACACTACCAGTTACATTTCTGTTTTCTGCACCACCATGTTTAACCTTGAGAAATTCATAATATTGTGATAATAGGATCATATTACGCTCTATCAGTGTGGAACTTGAAGGTCTACCATGTGGCTAAGATATCATATGGTCTTTCTTACTGCTTTATAGATTGGTAAAAGTCAATGTCCCCTACCCAAAAAATTTTAAATGGAATGCCAGTGGATACTTAAATAATCTACTTAAAAAAGGACTGCCAAGAAAGCTATTCTTCTGGGCCAGCCTCCAGAAAAACCACACACTTTAGACATCATCTCTATTCAGTAGAACAGTATGCCACCTTTATAAAAAATGTTTTGTTCATATTTGAAATGCTAAGAAAGATATGGTTTATTTATCTTTGCTTTAGACTGCTAAAACCTGATCTCTTTACAGTGCTTGAAATGGGTATGATCGATTTGAAGCAGCAAAAGTAATTCCTCGCTGTAGCACAACTGTAATGCTTCTAAAAATCTTTTCAGTTTTTATTCAGTTTAATAGCTTATGTTTGTTTGATTGAGTACTGTTTGATACAAAGACGGACAGTTACTGTGATTTTCCACTTCATGTTAACAATTGTATATCCAATGAAAATCTCTGTAAGTGACCTTCTTATTACTTGCTCCAGTTTTGGTCTTTTCTAGGACTTAAATAGACTACTCTTCCCATAATTTCATCTTGGGAAGACAGATATCTATATTTGATTCTTATAGCAGTACAAGAACTACTTTCCCATCTTACAGTTTCTTATCTGATGCATGCTTTCTGCCTTTCCTTCTGCCTTTTTTGATATGAATTATCTCCCTAGATCTGAATTTGCTCGGCTATTCACATCTTTTAATCCTTAGATGAATGCTTCTGGGCCCACTCACCCTTAATGTTCCAAGAAAATAATTTTCTAGCTTAATTTCAATGCCCTTTACTCTGCCCAAAATTTCAAGACTTTGTCTATTTTTCTTGAGAAGAAAATTGTCCCTTTAGGCCTTAGGAGTATCTACAGCTCATCTTTATCCTGCCATTGTACTCCAGTGACCCTATTTAGTACAACGAGAACATTGCCACTGTTATAAGCTCCTTCTCCATCTACAGCTTCTCTATCTGCAGGCATATGTACCACCACTTCTACATGAATGTATCACTAATTCCAGTTAAATTCCTGAATACTTTCCAGGTGGTTCCTTTCCTGCTGTTCTGAATTGGTTTTTGCTTCCTAAACTTATACCCAATGCCTTTTTCATGAAACCTTGGTAGTTTCTCAGTAAATTCTAAACGGTTCAGAAGTCCCCCCCTCTATAAACATACAGTTGAAATGACTGACATTTATTGACTGTGCTCTTTCATTTGCAGGCAATGTACATTTCCTAATACCAGTTTGACTTTTCTGTGCTGGTGGTGGAAAAGGTTTATTCTGTCTTCTGCTTTGACAGCTAAAATCTTCATGCTTCATCATCTTCTGGAATGGCTTGCTCTTGCTGTCTTTAGGACCATTTGTATGCATACAATTGGCTGTGGAAATTGAGACCGGACCCAACAATCAGAGGAAACCAAGGTTGAGAGAGCACTAAAACACAGAAAGTCTTTCTCAACCCCCATGTAACAAACTAAGAACTTCAGTAAAAATGCAAATCCACAGAAATGAATGACCATTTGCCTGGGGCAGTGATCAAGAAAAGGCTTTTCTACAATCATTATCTACATCCATTCAAAAAACTGTGGTTTTTTTTCAAAAACCCCAGTTATCTGCAGTAACTATGGGATATTTTATGTGAAAGGGTATAAAAGAAAGAAATTTAAATCTATCATATGTCCCAGTCCTTGGCAATAACAATAATTGTCATTGTGTCTCAGACCACTCTAATCTCTGCAAATCCATGGCTGCTACTGTGTAAATCAGAAGGTCCAGCCCCTCTTTTCAGGAACATAACAGCGCTCCAGTTTTGTTCATATTCCAGAAAGCATGTAGTGAAAATTGGAACACTGCACTGCTGTGATACTTGGCATATAATTGCTATCTAATGTAAAACCTTTAGGGAAGATGATAACAAGCAAAAAAGTATGTGTTTGGCAATTCTCTGCTTCAGCTGCCAATTTGTAATGAAGTAAGACCTCTGTTACTAAAAGGATACTCTATGCAAGCCGTTTTAATCATGTGTATTTACTCATCACTACCTCCTTTTGAAAGAAATGTATAAAAGTTATCATTCAAGTATCTTGCCTTGTTGCCCAGGAGATTGTATACGCTTGAACATCACCAAGCGTATTGGGGACTTATCACTACTCACACTACTACTGAATGTCCATAATAGTCTAGCAGTCCTTTGTGTGTGTTTGTTTATTTATACTTCATTGCTCTTGTTAGCTTATCTAAAAATTAACAACTAAAAAGTTCAATTTTTTTAAATTTAAGTTTTCTTTTTGCTGATGCCTGCATCTACCACCTCCCAGTTGGGATAGTTAAGTGAGAATGACAAAAGAAAAATCATTGATGAGTAGCAAGACGGGTTCACAGTTTTGCTGGAGGACTCTCTGAATTGTGGACATCTGAGAATTCCTTCAGGTTTCTAAGTGTTGAAAGTCTTGCTTGAACTAGAGATTTTTTCCCAGACTTTCCACAGGTGCTGACTTTATTTGTGATGGCAGGCTTACGGATAAAGCTCTAGGCAAATTCCAGGATTTTTGCCTGTGCAGATCAGACTGGCATTATTAGCAAAGTGACAAAAGGAAGCCCACATATAAAATGTGTGCTAATACAGAATTATTGAGACCATTGCTGCATGAATTTAGAATATTTGCTGATATTTAAAAATCTTTATACAGCATTGAAATCTCCTGATAAAAGCATCAGTAGAGTGTGTGTGGCTCAGAAAAGCCCACATTAATATGTAGCAGAGATATGCAGAAAAATAGAGTAAATAAGTAAAAATGCAGAACAGTGTAGCTGGGAGAGCCACTTAAAAGCTGAATATGAAATCTAGAAGCAGCACCGTTATTGCTCTGGATAGTACCCTGGTGAATGATGAGTGGGGTAGAAGCATTCTTCTTATTTGTAAAAATTGTTTTTTGGAGGGATGCCTTTGACTTATGAAAGAAGGCACATCTTCAGCTTATAGCACCTTAGAGTTCTCCTAAGTAATTGTTTAGCACACACATTTAAGTCAAATCTAAGCAGACATTTTCTCAAAGCAGAAAAAATTTCTTATTACCTTTGATTAGAGGGTATCAAATATGAGGATACTGATGATAATTAAAAGGTTTCCCCTAAAACCTCCAGTCTGCAAAGTTTTGGATAGGTAAAGGATTTGCAATTAATTAATGATGTAAAATCTTAATGCTGAATTTTGCCAAATAGAAGCAGAGTGGACTAGGTTGAACTGGGTGCTATATACATCAGAAGATATTGTATGTCTATTTACCAGTGAAGTACAAACTGTTGTAAAGTCTTAATGGACTGTAAACAAACAGATCTTTTCATCCTGTCTTTCCAAGGCTGGATCCTGAAAAGGGTCAAAGAGGCAGACTGGATAGGACATTGGCAATATGCAGGGACAAAAGGGGGCACATTGTCTATTCCACAAGGTGCTGACTACCAGTCTTCCTCAGGTGGACAGGTCACCTTTACTTAATCTGGAGGAGGAACGTGTGTAACTTATATAAATGTGACAAATGACCCTCCATATACTGCTTCTTCTCTACACATGTGAGAAACTGGGTTTGCAGGAACAAAAGTTGATTCATTTTCTGCTTTTGTTCAGTCTAAGCTTTTTTTGTTACTCATGATGCCAGCAATAATGACAATTATTGCCATAATAAGCACAATAAAGTAAAGAGTCTCTATACATAAAACCTAAAGAGGCAACTAGTTGCAGGACCACACAATACTCCTGGTATTCATTTAAACTTTTCTTCCAGTCTACCCTTTGTGGAAAATTTTAATGTCAGCTCTCCTACAGTAACCCCTTTCAGTTGCTTTATTCAGCACCACTGTGGTCTTCCATGATTATTTTCTGTGGCATTCATCGAGACACCATAGGAACAGTCAGCAACCACTAATCAGCTGTGCTGCACTGGAACTGTGTTTGCCTGTAAAAATGAACATCTTTGTTTTATGCCGGTGGAGGAGAGAGGCTCCCACAAGGTAAAGACACTGCAGAGCCAAGACACCCTCTCTTCACTCATGCTTCTGACCCTCTTCTCTTTCACCTACCCTCTTCCTGACCATAAGAAAGCATTGGGATTCCAGAATTTACCACAGATTTCCTCTGGGTTTCTGTCTGGATTGATGATTGTTGAATTCTTTGCAAAGGCACTTCTGAAAACAATCATCTGCAATCTAGCATTCCATGAGGATGTTTCCAAAAAGTAAATTCCTCTCTGTTACTGCCTGTACTCTGGGAAAGCATAGCTATACTCTCACAGAATTGCAGAATCATTACGTTGGAAAGGACCCTCAAGATCATCTAGTCCAACCGATAACCCTACACTACTCTTACCCCTGAATCATCCCCTGAAGAAACACATCTATCCTCTTCTTAAAAACCTCCAGGGATGGTGACTCCACCACCTCCCTGGGCAGCCTATTCCAATATCTCACCACTCTTTCAGTAAAGAAATTCTTCCTAATATCTAATCTAAACCTACCCTGGCTCAGCTTAAGCCCATTCCCTCTAGTCCTGTCACTAGTCACAAGGGAGAAGAGGCCAACACCTGCCTCCCTAGAATGACCTTTCAAGTAGCTGAAGAGAGCGATAGGATCTCCCCTCAGCCTNGAGCCTGTTGAACAGGAGAGGCCCCAACACTGACCCCTGAGGGACACTGCTTGTGACCAGCTGCCAACCTGACTTGACTCCATTGAGCACAACCGTCTGGACTCGGCCATCCAACCAGTTTTTGATTCAGCCAAGGGTGTGCTCATCCAAGCCATGAGCAGCCAGTTTCTCAAGGAGAATGCTGTGGGAAACTGTGTCAAACACCTAAATGACTTTACTTCCCCTTAGGGTCTTTATATCAACAACTTTGCCTTGTTATGTCTTCTATAAAACAGAAATTTCTTCCTGACATCTGCAACTGTTATTTTTTCTTTCTGTCCTCCCATGTATTTCCCAGTTATCTATCTACTGATTGAAAAACGTAATATAAAATTATTGGGAAAAGTATGGAAAATAGTACAAAATCTAGAGGAAAATTACATATTTGAGTTAGAATTATATTTTAAAAAATAGTAGCTAGGTCTTTAACAAAAAGCTCAGAAAAGAAAGAAAAATCCCAAACCCCCCAAACTTTATAGAATGACTTTCTCACTGGTACTGTGAGAGGTGATTCTAAAAGGCAAGTTCCATATCGATTCAAATAATTCAGCAATTTTTTTCTGTGACCTTCATATTTAGCTCTCTTACTTGATCATACCTGGCCTCTACTTTGCAGACATTTCTCTCAAAAAATTCAGAGGAGAACTCAAAGAAACAATTTCTGATCTGAGAAAATCACTGAGGAAAAAAATACAGGAACTATATTATAGTAAGGCTTCCAGTTGCAACTGTTAACATAGTTAAGTAACCTAAGAAAACAAATATAAAATTTTTTTGGTGTAAAGTACTAGGACCAGAGAAGCCATACAGTGAACTTCATAGGATATTGTTAAAGGAAAAAATGGTCTTCTTACATTGCATTGTTGGAAAGCAATCTCTAAGCTGAAAAACCACTTTTGGGTAAAAGTTCTCAACAGGAAATATTTTCCACAAAACCCTGGTGAAAACTGCATTCTTAATATTATATCCTTAATACATCCCAATGAAATGGATGACAAAGTATGTAACTTAAAGAATGTACAATACAGATGAGGCAATGCTGAATTTTAATCTTTTGTATTTCCACTTTTTAATTCTCGAGATTTTCACTTCAATCTTAAAACTGTGTAAGAACATTTCTGTTTTTTAATTATAGACAAAAATAATTGCCATTCAAAATGTGTTTACGAAAAGAAAGAAATATAACTGTCATACACTCTTGGTAAATGTGTCTTTAGTGACAAAGAAACCTGAGTTAATTCCATTTATGGAAAGTCAGTGAACTTTAATGAAAATATTTTTAGAAGAGCTAAAAACTGTCTTGGGCTTGGAGTGATTTGTTCTGCTTGGTAATGCCCAACTTGTCTAAATCTGGTATACCTGGTTTGGGAATCAGTCATCCTCAGCTGGGTGGATACACAGTCCCATTGATCCCTAAAGCATCCTTTTTCTGACTAGGACAACCTTATTCTATGGAAACATCCATCAATCTGAATGGCCATAGCCAACATTTTAGGTGACACTTGCTTGAAATTCACTTTATCAAACTTAGCACGAATCTAGTCTAAAGGGAAAGAAGCATGAACATAAATGGCTTTAGGGCATTCTTGCATGCATGCCTGCTGGGTTGCACCTAATCATCTTTTAGCAAACCCACATAGGAGTATGAAAGGTTTAGATTACAGAAATAAATGTTTGTTGCTTATGAGTGGCTGTAGACTGATTTCTACTGTAGGTCAGGGGAGTCAGTGCCACAAAGGACTTTTTTTGTTTTTGTTCCTTTTTTTTATACATGGGAAATCTGACTCTGTCATCTTAACTATTTTTACCATTAATCTTCCAAGGAAGAGTGCTTGGCAGAGGGGGCAGAGTCTTTTGTATGAGACCAAAGGGTATTGATAATTAGAACAAATTCTCACATTACATTCTTACAATCTGCCATGACTGCAGGTAAGCTTTTATTAAGAAGAAAATCTAAAAAGGCATAAAATTAATGCATCTAATTGTGATGAAAACCATTTTCCAACAATGTTTTTACCTCAGAAGAATTCTTCCCATCTCACTAACACTTAAGAGACATGTGTTGACCATGGGATGATGTCAAAGACATTATGTTTTCTCACAGTTTATAACAGTCAATGAGGCAAAATACAATCTGAGGGGAAGAAACAACCATTTCAAATTAGTTTGTGCAATGTGGTGATAAACAGAGATTTTTTCCACACTATACATCCTCAGCATGAGAGTTTGAATTATGTAGGTTAAATAACATAGTAAACAGTAACAACAGAATATTTTCCTACTGTATTTTATCCCTTCGGAGCCCAGTCACACTTAAAATAAGAGCTTACTGACCTTGCAGGACAAGGATCCAGATTACATTCTTGAAGTTTTGGCTTTGGCTTGATATTTTCAGGATAATAATGACAGTATTGATCTGCTACCACCCGGTTGCTTCTAAGATCAAAACATTCAGCAGATGTCAGCTGATAACCTGCAATACATAGAAGAAGAAATAATACATGATGTGGTGTTTTTCCTGTCTCTGAAGTGCATCTAGGCTCTGGTCTGGTAAAAAATGAGCTGAAAATATCAGCACTTTTGGACATAATAGCTGTTTTACAGACCATACTGAAAAAAAAATATCACATGTATTAGGAAACAAAAGATAACCAGTATGGTCAAATAAAAACTAAGAAGCCCTGAGCAAAAAGAAACAAAGGGTGAGTTTCTTGGCCACCAAGACTTGCATACTCTGTTTCAGTTCAGAGGTAAGGCTAATGGTGAAGACAGGGGAAAACAGAGACCTCTTGTGATTCAAAAGCAGGCTGTAGTGTTAAATGCCAGCATGTGGATATCAAAATGTACTTTACGTACAGAGCCTCGTAAGACGCTAAAAAATCTAGCGTGATGCGGGGAACCATTGTGGAAATAGAGACATTGAATTGTATGAGAGGTTCAAGAACAATCTGGAAAGCTCTGTTTAACTCTCCTCCTTTACCCTTTGTTGTTTGTCTCCTCCCTTTGCTCCTCCCCTGTTTCCCCGGTTACTGGTCTTCTCCCCTGTTTTCTAAAGTAAGAATGTATCCCTCCTTCCCTTGTTTAGTATGACTCCTCCCTTGTTACCCTGGTTACTAGTTCCTCCCCTGTTCTCCAGGAATGGAGCTGTCCCCTCCTTCTTCTCCCTTATTTGTTGTAACTCCTCCCCAGTTCTAGTACCTTCTGTTGGAGAGCCTATATAAGTATATATATATATACTCTCTCTCCCGCAGTTAATATATTAAGTTCACTCCTTGTCCACCCTTCCCTGGTCCTGGAAGCTGTGTGTTCCTGTGTTCCTGTCCTTACTACGCCGCAGCTCCTGGGATCAGACGTGCATGCCACAGCCCTCCAGCTAGCTGGGGCACAGCACTGGCTCTACCCCAGGGTGGACCTGCCTTCCTCTCCCGCGGGCTGCGTAAGCGTATGTCATGATTACTACAACTCTCCCTTCATTCACATATAACTACTTTCAATTTGAGATTTTGCCCATTTTAAGGGTCCAAATCTCAGTGCAGCTGTTGGGACAGATTCTATATGTAGATAACTGTTTCTGAAATACAGTGATAATTCATTACCTCCCCCACAGGATGCTGAACAAGGAAAAAAATCAGTTTCCCTCCATCGGTGAATGATAGGCTGATAGAAGATAAACTGAACTGAACTGTCGGCAGCACCAGCATAGCGGATCTGGAAAAGATGTAATTCCAAAGAGTGAACGTAACATAAATACTGGGAAGAAGCATCCTGCCATATGTACCTTGCAGCTTTGAGACATCTTGCAGCTACATGAAATACCAGAGATACTTTGCAATAGGAGAATGAAATGCATGAAACAGAGCATAGATTGGTTGCAAAATCTTGGCTGCAAAACACAGTCAAATGATTTCCTGGGCATAATCACCAGCATTTCTGACAATTCTGAAACTGTGTTTGGAAATAATGCATGCATGGTAAACATGTGGTTTGTGCTATTGAATAATATTATGGGGACAGTTGATATGGGCTGATCTTTATTCCATCAGAGAATCTTCTACCAATGCCTGCTGTGCCTGCCACATTGACATGGATTTTAGAGCTTCAATATTTCCTGAACACCTTCTGAGACCATGGACACTATAGCAGATAGATCAGAGCAAAAAATGGGAGGTTGTGTTGTAAGAAATACATACATGTATAAAAATTCTAATTCAAAATGTTTTTGTTTCTGAGGTTAGGTCTCTTTTTCATTCTTCTTTGTGTTATTGTAATTTTCACAAGTTTGTCCTTATGTTTACTTATTTTGGCTGCAAAAATATTCCTTTCAGTTTTAGGCATAGACTTTTAGCTGGAGCTAAGCACATGTTTGGAAAACACTCCTTAGAGACTGCAAGTACTGACAGCTTGTAAGCCACCTGAGCTTCTCTATGCTTCCACCACTTAGTGTGCTGAATGGATTTCCCATGTAAAGAAGAGTTTGTAGTGCAATGAATGCAGTAAGAAAAGACATCTTCACACTGCTAAATAAGCACAACTTTCATTTGGTCCATGAAAAAAACCTTCATGTTTGATAGCTGTACTGATTAACATAGTTATGGGGACTTCAAAATCTATGCAGGGCATCCCTTGCCCTTAACTCTAAGCCTCTGTATGAACAGCTGGCAAGGGAAGAACAACAATGTTGCCAATAAAAGCCTCTCCTGCTTAAAACTGCCAAATCACCACCAGAAAAGACGGACCCTTTTCCAGGTCAGTACACCTGCTCTCAGTAGTGATCCTCATTGTTCTTTTTTTCAGACAGCTTAAAATCTTTCAGTGTTGTCGTCTTTTTCTTTTCCCATGTTTTGAACAAGTTGCCCTGTTTTGGAAACACCATTTTCCGGTCTGCATTTCCTTTTCTCTCTTTCCAAACACCAACAGACTCCATCAAAAAAAAAAATAAAAAAAAAAAAAAAAAAGAAGCCTACCAAGACCAAGGCTGCCCTTTCATAATTAAATAGTGATGTAAATGTCCAACAAAAAAAAAATACAGCTGCAGCAATACAGCTCTTTCAGCAAAGGAGAGACTTTCTGCAGGGATTAATATCTGAGTCTGTGTGTCAGAAACAGGATATCTAATTCCTTGTGAGGGGATAGTGCATTAATCAGATTCTTCAGAAGGGTTTTCTGGGCTCATGAAAGCCTCCTGTACTCCTGGGAAAAATGTTCTATTGTGCTGGAAACCACTAAGGGAGGTCTGTGAATGTGCAGAAGTGTTCACTGGGGAGAATCCTGCTCTTACTCTCTGTTTTTTAAGGATCATCAGTAATTCTTAAACTCAGAAGATCTACTCAGAAGTACAGACTTCAGTGAACCAAGAAGAACAGGCCAAAAGCTCACACAGAGCCTACTATAAAAGGAAGAGGAGAAAAAAGAATCCTCATTGAAAAAAATCAGGAAGACAGAGAAGGTCCTTTCTCTGCTGACTACTTCTTCATGTGTGCAGAATTATCTTCCTGTTTTGACATAGGGAAAAGACAGACGTACATATTTTCTAGCCTAACATGGAAAACACTCAGATAGCCATGACGGTAACACAGGTGGGAAAGAATTACAATGAGCTACATCTATGAACTAAGATGATACAAAAAAGTAAATGAAATTAGTAAGCACAACACTATTATTGTTTTAAGGAGCACTGCAAACAGAAGAGGAACAGTATACGGTAATTCCACACAACAAAAAATTCTCTTAGATTTTGTTTGACAGTTTCTTAAAGCAAAGATCTTCATCTAGAACGAATCATCAGTGGCTACTTGAGCCTTCCAAAACCCAAAGTGAAACTTCAGAGCCAAATGCTTTAAGAAATATCCTGTTTTTCTGCACAGGATCAACCTTCACACTTTGAAATACTCAGGTCAGGAGTATGGTCAGATGTTTTACCCTTGCAGCACCCTACAAGCCATGAAAAATACCAGAGCTTCAAAATGATGGTCAATACTTGAGAATCTTTAGTTAGTCCTCTAACTAGCGACGAGTTTTGTATACTTAGGTCACTGAATCAGAAAAAATGTCAATCGTTCATTATGTTTGCAAATAAAATCCTAACTAAATTTACTAATAGCAAACAGCAATACTTGCAGAGCACTCAGCCCTGCATTGGTGCATTGCAGTCCCCTTGAGATTGTTGTTGAATTCCTTTAGGTTTCAGGGGAGTTTGGAGTATTCTCAACATAAGTGTAGCCCTCACCACTTTGTAAGACCCAAAAGGGTATCACCAGTCTTATAGAATTGGGTAAAATTAGAGCCCTTTGGCTAGCCACCAAAAATTAACTGTCTAGCCTAAATCACTAGCAGCAGAGATATCTTTTTTTCTTGTTGAAAGACCTTGAACAAAAATAATTGCTTGTACTTTGCTTTTTAAAACCGATTTTGTAAATAACTCTGGTTTGGTGCAACAGAACAAGATGTTGCTTAGGTGAAGTATGGGATCAATCAAATGCAGTATTGATTTTGGGGATATCCACATAAAATTCAGTGAAAACAACAGACCTCATAAATCAATTAAGAAGGCAGGAGAATATTTTTGAATTATTCTGATCTCTCTTATGAGAGTCTATATCTGACTTCACCTTTGTATTGTGTTGTTTTACCTATAGGCCCAAATTTGATTAGCTCACATAAAACCAAACAACCAACAAAAGTCCCGCAGAGCCTAACACTTTCAAGCCTGATTTTGGCAGCATATGCCTGAAACATTTCACAGAATCACAGGATCACAAAATCACAGAATGTTAGGAGCTGGAAGGGACCTCGGGAGATCATCTAGTCCAGCTCCCTGCCAGAGCAGGATTCCCTAGACCGGGTCACACAGAAGCACGTCGAGACAGGTTTTGAATATCTCCGGAGAAGGAGACTCAGAACCTCTCTGGGCAGTGTGTTCCAGTGCCCTGGCACCCTTACTGGGAAAAAAATTTATTCTTTGGTTTATGTTCACCAGAGAACACATGGCCTGGCCTACAAAACTGCACTAAGTTTACTTGTGTGGCTGTGAAATTTAATCAGCAGTTTATAACCACCAGTGAAAACCAAGCAATCAAAGTTATTTGTAGGGTTAATCCGTAAGAATTGTATTCAATAAGATGTGCCCATTTAATGAAATTGTGTATATTGGGGAGGAAGAAAGACACTATTTGTTTCTTGTGTTTGTGAGTGTCCCAGACTACTAACAGGGAAATGGAATTATTGTTGCATGCTGCCTCTTGTCTTATGAAATTTGATCTGGTATATTATAACCATGCTTATTAAAAGCATTTTAACAATTTCTTTCACATTATTGTTAAAAATGGTTTCTGCAATCACCAAATCCCAAATCATCAGTTTTGATTTATTAATGAGACGTTCCATCTTGAAGTTTTTTAAATAACATTCAAAGAAAGTAAGAATGAGAGTGTGGAGAAGTGTGCTCATGTAGCATACATACTTTAGTGCTTTTTATGGCAGCAAACCCAAAGATTTTATATGATGCTTTCTTTTCTCTAATTTTGAGTATTTTAATATTCCTCTTTGTATGTAGTGATATCTCACATTGAAAAAGAAGGAAGATGTTCAAGAGATTTGTTCCTCTTTAAAATTCATTCATGAAGCAGAAATAGGAGCCAGACATTGTCATATGAAAATAATTTTAAAAGCTTGTTTAACTTAAAAAGAGCAAAAAAGGTAAGTCATGAGAGATCCTGAAGACTTTCAAGCATAGTTGCTAACACAGGGCTATTCCATGACTCCTCTGGGCTTGCTTTTTAATTCTTTTAGAATACTGAAGTGAGTTTTGCCTTTGAAGCTTCAGGTAACAGGTGTACTATCCATTTCTGCATTCATGTATCTTCATTGTGATACTCCTCTGTTGGATTGCCCTATTTTGGGCATTGTCTTTATACAGAAGACGGCTGTGTCTGTTACTTCATTCAGTCTCTAAATCAGCCAGTCACTGTGAAATTATAACATCACTAATTTACACTTTTTACAAAGCATCTCTGAAGTGATTGTGGCTTACCATGCCTCAGTCTTCAATTAAGCTGTCGCTTTAGGTGGTTAGAATGACTGTTGAAAAGCCTTTAGACCAAACCTCTCACAAAGCCAAACCAGAAAGCTGGAAGGTTCAAATCTTTCCTCAAAAGATTTCATATATGAGCAATGGATAATGGATGTGAACAGTAATAATTTCCTCATTTTCAGAGTGGAAAAATCAGAAATGAACATATTGCACCGAGGGTTTAAAAAAGAGATGTATTTATTTTACATAGATCATAGCTCATTGTGGAATTCATCATGTCATCTAAATGTCAGAAGTGCAAAGACAGTGCAAAATGGCCTATAGAAATTCCTGAAGACTTGCTCATTTGAATAATTGGACACAACAGTCTAAATCAGGGTCAAGAAGGAGGATCTATGAGCAGAGGGTAACTTTTTTTTCTTTCTTGCTGTCTTTGTTTCGGTATCTGAAGCCAGTTCCTCTCTGCAATAGAAACCTGAGAGAAGCAAACTTTTTGCTTCATCTAGTATAGCAGTTCCAATGTACTTACAGATTGAGTATCGATTAGGAGAGTGATCATGTTCTATAAAGTATTAATTTAAATAATTTATATTGAACAGGAAAAAAAAAAGTAGATATAAGCCAGAATCTGTACATTTCAAAAAGACTAATACACGGCTTTCCATAAATTTCACCACATTTGCCAAAACAGGAGAAAAAGCATAGAATTTTTCTGAACTTATCACAAGATCTGGTCAAGATAAAGAAAGATTAGGTCTCTTTACAAGCTTGTCATTATTTGTGAGCTTGACCCAGAAATTATTACACCAGTAATATTTTGCTTTGGAAATCAGCTAATCAGAATGGGTGACTGTTGCTGGAAAATAAAAAAGTACTGAATGCAAACACAGGTTGAGAAAAAGCCAGTAATAAAGACCATGTTACAGAAGCACTTCTAGATAACCCTTGCTTTTATGATCGACTACATTCCAATGGTTTCTTCTAAATTAAGCAGTGTTCAGTTACTCAACCTTGATACAACAAAACTTCACTCAGTCACAAATAAACTTTAACTCTTACCATTTCTGTGTGCTCAGCCTTAATTCTAGCTCATCTTCTCCCCAGGAACACCATCCTAACGCTGATCTGCTGGTGCTTCCTAGACTAGATCCTTCACCACTTCCTGCCTGACCTGCAGCCTTCTCCCAAATATGAGTCATAATCTTTTCTGGAAACCTTCCCCAACAACAAAATTAAATTACACAGAAGGCCATTACAGTCATCACCCTCAATCCTCATACGATAGTATCTCTAAAACCCAACAATAAGGCAGCCATTAACAGTAGCTGCTAGAACAGATTTGCATCTTTCAGCCTGTGCCTTAAAGCAAGTATTAAAGTAATTTCTTATTTCATTCCACAAGGTAAATCGTTGTTTTCTCTTGGTTCAAAAGTGATTATTTAACCCAATCCTAGCCCTAGCCTGATGAGACTCATCAATGTATTGCCAGCTGGCTGACTTTACATGCATTATGTCCTGCATGCCCTTGCAAGTCCCAAGAAGTCACAAAAACCTCAACTAAACCTAAACCTCAACTTCTTCTGTTGTTGTTGTTAATCTGAAGTATAATGAAATTAATTTCTCTCACCAGCAGATTCTACCAGTGCTAGATCATAGAGGCTTGCTCTAGTGCTCTGCATAACTCAGCATCCAGTTTTGAGCTCTATTTTATGAATTTCTGGACAATTGGTGGGCAAAATGCTTATCTCAGCAGTAACTCTCCTCAATGAAACTCAGTCTATACCATTTATAAATTAGACAGCAGCATCCCCAATCAGCAAAACAAAAATTAGCCAGGCAGTCTCTTCTGGCAACAACCCTTAACCTGAGCTTTGTCTGTAGCACTACAAAAGACAACATCAGTAAAAATCCAGTCCTAATCCAAATGCCTCTGACAGCTTCCAGACCAACATTTATCTGATCCGACCCTATACATGTCTGATGCAGAGCTGTTGCTCCACACAGGTCCTATGAAAAAATCTTCATCTTGATACTAGGTATTGAAAAGCATCATAAACCCAGACTAGTCTAGCTCTAGGCTAAGAGTGGTTTCTCCACCAAACCAGCCCCATGCACGGACAACACCTTTTACTAGACTTTGTTTTAAACCCTCTGTTCTTTTCTGCCTCTCACCTCAGCCACAAAGCTAGGGCCCTAGCTATGTGAAAACCAGAACATGTAAACCAAACCATGACAGATTCTGCTTCACCACCTCTAGCTCTTCCCTGGCAATCCCTCCTGGCTGTTTCAGTAAGCCTATAACTTAGGTGATTCATATTTGCAGTGATTATTGCTTTAAACTGTCAATCAGTAATGACTCTTAGCATTACCTTATTAGCTGTAGACCCCGTCTGATAATTCTGAATCATTCTCCTCAGAGGACTACAGATGTGTAAAATGTAATGGTCACTCTAAGTTTCTCTTGCTTGTGTCTGAAATGGGTAATATTGTCAGAGAAGACTTTTTAGCACAGACAGGTGAATATGTGACCTTGGCTACACAGCAGATCAGTGGCAGTTTTTCCATAAAAAGGACAAGTTCTCCTATGTGGTGTCACTGCTCTGTTCTCTAGATCCCAGTGTAAGCCAGAAAGATTTCCAAGTTACACTGACTTTTATTTCACCAGGATTTTATCAAACATGACACTTTTTTCTTCTAGCAAAAAGATGTTTCTATTTGCGTGAATTGGAACTTTTTATTAAAAACATCAAAACAGGGAAATCCCTAGAATGTAGGGAAAAAAGTCAGGTGGAACTTAAGTTTATTGATGTCTTTTTCAGGTCTTCAGCCTTTCAAACATTAAAGGATTATAATGTGCATTTATAATTATCAAACTATTAATATAAATGAATAAAAATATTAAAAAGTCCAGTCTTTCTCCTATTTTGTGATAACAACTTTATTTTTTAAAATCGTTATTTACTGAATTACTTTTACCATTCACATATCTTGTAAAGATATAGCCAAGAGTATAGCGTACAAAAAATACACTACTATCTATCTACCACAAAGAAAAAAAATTTAGCAATTGTACAATTCAGCTCCTACAGGAATAACATGAGGTTTCTCCTTGCAAATTAAAGGACTCTACGTCAATAATAAAGCAACTTAAATGTCAACTCCCACACTGAAATTCTACTTTTGAATTATATCCAGGTGTCTAGTTTGACGTCTCTGAATAAGATCATTCAGGGTAAATTGAAAAGGATTGTAACAGTTATTCTGGAAACAATGATCCTAAAAAGGAGTTCTGCTACATCTACAAGTTAGTTTAGATCTGTTTGCATAAAAACTGCCTTGTCCCAGGAAAGTAATTCTTCACACACACAGATATCTCACTTTGTAAGGAAACTGTGCTAATACCACAGAGAAGCCTTTCATTTTTTTAAATTGTTTTGTAAATAAAAGCACTTTACTTTTACAAGATGAAGGCAAAATTGCCATGGCTACACTAAGTATGGAAAGCTGTTGCCAAGTCTGATGTAGCTAAGAGGTATGCATGCCTTTTTGTACTCCTGTATTAGCTTTATTTATTGCACACTCTTATGTGCAACAAAATCTAACAAATGAAATATCTAGAAACTAAAAAATAATGTTACAAAAATAATTAAATAGTATAGAATAATATCCTTTTTGCATGGAGTAATGCTTACATTGTATTTTATAACTGTTTTTTTCAAAACTGTGATTCAAATGCAAGGAACTTTTAAGTGCCCGGTCCAAGGCAAAATCTGATGCTAATACTAGAAAAGATCCTGCAGCTGTGAACAGGGGTTTTGTTTGTACATTTCCCTATGTCTGCTTCAGACAGTGGATATATCAACAAATTAACAACTGCTGAGCCATACTACTCTGATTTTCCACAGGTGCAAACATGTAGCAGAACTACTTAAATAGTTTAATCTCAACTCGCCAATGCCTGCCCTGCCTGTAGCAAGCTGGCTTGTACACTCACATTGGCCAGACAGCTGTCATACAAGTAGGGTACTGCCTTTGATTTAAGCAGCACTTCTTACCCTGCTTTGATAAAGAAGAAAATGCAAGAACTACGGAATAAGGGTATTTTCTCTATCATAAAAGGTAACAGTGGAAATAGCAAGAGTACAATCCAGTCATCCTATTACCATTTCAGAACCATTGGTATGCATGACCAACATGTTCTAATTAACCGGTCTGCCCTAAATCCATAGATAGCTTAGATAATGCAAAGTGAACAATACTGTTTATATCATAGTGATATTTGTTATCTTGCTGTCATCTGTAACACAGGTAAAAGGTTCTTAGACATTTTGAATTAACCAGCATCTGTTTTATCAAAGCATTTTCATTCTGGTCTTCAGAAAGGATGAAATGCATTCTTAAAGTCAGGCTTCTGCTTGTGAACCAGTCCTAATAATTTCAGCTTGATTTTTGTGTTGCTAACAGAGCTCTGATGCTTCCTGAGCTAACCCATTCCAGCCCAGTTTAACCCAACCCGACAACCAGTTCACTGTTCAAACTTCTGGCTGCCTTTTGCTCTAGGTTGAAGCAAATGCCATTTACCTCTGAGGCCCTTAGTGAAAAATTTATGCAGACCTGGATATGATACAGGTTTTACAGCTGAAATCCTTCAAGTTCCTTGAACCTACTGGAAAAGGATTTATTTTATTGTAATTCCCAAATGTTCACTTTTGTATGTGTGTTTTCCCACAGAACGTGTGCATTGCTTCCAGCAATATGTTTTATATTACCTGGAAGAATAGAAAAGCTCTAATGGGAAGAAACAATTTTATTCTTATTGCCAGTGCAACAAAAAGCAGAACTTCAAAATGACACAATGACTTCTCAAGCAAAGTCATTTCATTTGTTTTAGACCTTAGGGACCCCATTCTCCACTGTCTTACAGTCTTCTGTGAAATTACACTAGTATAAACCCCACAAATTATGGGCCAAAGGTACGGACTTTCTTTCTTTTTGCTTGCCACAGACAAAGCAAACCGCATGTCCTTGATTTGTGGTTACCTCAGCTGCACATGCAGAAAGCAATCTGCCTTGCCTTGCAATGAGTTCATATTTTCTTTTTAGGGCACACATTAAGTATGCCTTTATTGACATAAATTCAGTCTTTTTCCCGAGGAGTGTCCAGTGAGGTTTTCCTCAGATATTTAAAGAATTTCATGTAGAGTTCAAGAGCTAGCCTGTGCTAGGCTTTTTGGTAAATGTCTACTGGAAAATTAAAATCTAGAAAAATCTCTCTCATCTTTCTAATGCATCTTATTTTATGTTGCTCTAAGAGCTCAATAACCAACGACCCTCACCTTGATAGTGAAGTCTGCAGTGAGAGGCCCAGGTATTCTCACTATCTCCTTGTCAGGAAACTTCTGGAAGTCAATGCTACAATTTTCCATGAGGAAGGATCCTGGGGAGCTGAAGCTGTTCTCACTCTTCACACCTTGGAGAGTCTTGGTTTCCAAATCTAAAAAATACAAACAAATTAACAGGAAACTACACCATTATAATTTGAGGTAAGTGAGAGCAGAAAAAGAAAATCAAGATTAACCAGTGGTGATGCAGATCTGTCTTCTAAATTGCAATGTTTTTGTCTGTTTCTGCAATTTATTCACATTCTCACACTTTTCTTTCTACTCCATCTGCTTTTTGGCTTTTTTTCAACCCTTAGATTTCTAGCTCTGCATTCACCTCATCCGTAGGTCATGGTTTTACTCTCTTCCAAACATTATTAATCCATTCCTAGTTAGACATACTTGCTGTTATTTAACTTGCTCTCAATAAGTCATACTATTATGTGGAGCATGACTCAGACCTTTGCCCATGAGTGTGGCTTTGTTAACTTGCTGTTCCCTCTTTCATTTCAAAGATGGGTCATTAACCACATGCTGCTGTGGTGGACAATTAACTGAAAGCAAGATGTTCAGGAAAGAAAAATCAGTATGACAGCAATCCTGCCTCCTCTCCACAAGCAGTCTGACTCATCCCAGCAGAGTAGGAAGGGAAGGCGACTGCTGAACCCTCCTGATGTCTCCCTCTGGCTCTTTCTGCGTTCACAGCTGCTGAGAAGATGGTATTAATTGAGACATAGTTTGGTAGCAGTTACTTATGATTGTTAAACCAGAATAAACATAATAAATAATTTATTAAATTGAAATCAATAGTCAGAAAGTAGATTTGTTGCATCATGTAGCTAGCCTCCCCATCAACTCCAGATGTTGCTTTACAGCACATTCACCAGTGAACAGTTTCTTGTAGTTATTTCAAAGTGATAATGCATTTCATGATGAAAGATTGCAAAGCTGTAATCCTGTCACATGCATTTGTGAAATTATGCACAAAATCTTCTCCCACACAGAGATGCAGCTAAGACAAAATCTGAATTAGATGGGAATATATTATTAATCTGTGATACAATAATATTTTCAGAGATAAATGGGATAAACATTTTATTAGCAAAAAATAGGTTATAATTAGGGGCAAAAAAGATAATTTCAGTAATTAAACTGCTTTTCAGGATGGGTCATGGGAATTAATTCATGAAGAAAGCTGCTGAGGCAGTACACTAAGAGTTTGTTCTTTATTACAGAATCACAGAATCACAGAATGTTAGGGGTTGGAAGGGACCTCGAAAGATATCTAGTGTAAGCCCTCTGCCACAGTAGGATTCCCCAGACCAGGTCACACAGAAACGTATCCAGATGAGTTTTGAATATCTCCAGAGAAGGAGACACCACAACCTCTCTGGGCAGCCTGTTCCAGTGCTCTGGCACCTGAACTGGGAAAAATATTTCCTTGTATTCACATGGAACCTCGTATGCTTCATCTTACAACCATTGTCCCTTGTCTTGTCTCTGGGCTTCACTGAGAAGAGCTTGACATCAGCCTCCTGACATGCACCTTTCACATATTTGAAAGCATAGATGAAGTCACCCCTTAGCCTCCTCTTCTCCAAGCTAAAGAGACCCAGCTTCCTCAGCCTTTCCTCAGAAGGAAGATGTTGCACTCCCTTAATCATCTTGGTGGCTCTGTGCTGGACTCTTTCAAGCAGTTTCTTATCCTTCTTCAAGTGAAGGGGCCAGAACTGCACACAATATTCCAGATGTGGCCTCACCAGGGGAGAGTAAAGGGGTAGAAGAATCTTAATGAATTCATTGGTTTTCAGTGAGACTAGTATCTTCTTCCTTCGTGATGCACTCAGCCATGCATTTATTTCTGGACAAGGCTGCATGCGTCAGGGAAAAAGATGGTTTAAAGACTTGTGTATATGTGATCAGCCTCCTGTTGACTTCTCCCACAACCAAAGTTCACAGGGCAAAATACTTTCTCCTCTCCAACAGATTGTAGCTCATACATATATAAAATCCTTTGAAGTGTGAACAGAAAGATTCATGGAGACATTTAAAACAAGAAAGAGATGTATATGGGCTTATTCATGTTTACACAGAGCAGTTAATCTAAATCTCCATCACTGACTCAGGCAGACCTCACTGATTCAATTCTTTTTGTCCTAAAATGTGATATGGCCTGAATGAAGACAGCTTTAGATAAATCTCTCCTGCTAAAATCTCATTTCTCTCTAAGCTGTTTTGTAGCTCAATTTCACAGAAAGAATAGGAAAAGTACAAAATTTTTGTACCTTGAAAGACAACATCTATACTGGGGAAAAAAGACAGGAGAGAAAGGAAGAATGCAAATCATTTACTGAGGAAGTAATAAGGACCATACTGGAGCAGCTCAGGAATATGCAAAGTGCCACTTAAAACTGAAGTAGGGGCAGCATTCGAATTTTTAAGAAAAACGTAGTATTTTTTCTTTATTTATAATCTAAAACTTGCTAGTCTTTATTCACAGCTCTGAATCTAAAGAACCATCAAAACTCCACTCCTTTCTCAACACAAGTAGTGAGATACAGAACAGGACTGAGAAACCACCTCTTATTTTGCCACTCAATATTAAGTTCTTTGAGTAAAAGGAATCTGGATAGAGTGGAAGTGATTTTATGTTTCACCTCCTTGTTGACACTAATGTTTGTATTTACATCAACAAACATAGAGGACTCTAATTGGTCCATGCTGCAGGAAAGTCCTAATTCCTTTTCAAAAGGGAGAAGGGGAGCCCTACTTACCTTACAATAATTTGTGATTCTGAGATGTTACACAGTTCAGTTTGTGTTTTTTTTCTGACAGCAAATCCCATTTCCCAACAGTCTAGTGCACTTGCTGATGAAGAAATAAGCAGCTTGTAAGTAGCTACTACATTGGAAGGTAAGAGAGCGGGATGCAATGAGTTTCTATTCATGAAATAATAGATTTGCCTTCAAGTCTCACAGAGTACTATCAAATACACATCTGCTGGGATACACAGCTCCCTGTCAGACAAAGCAAGGAAGTGTTATAGCCATTAAGAGACAGGCTAGCAGCTCCCAGTGTTCTTAACTCCTTGGAGCAACACCACTAGTAAGGAGCACGGTTTGTCTTACATATGCTGTTACAGATCTTTAGACTGTGATTTTTTGTGTGTGTATGCACATGTATGTGAGCATTTCTGGGAGTGAGAGAGATTATCATAACAGAAACATGTGTTAAAGTCATGAGCAACTTGATGGCTAAGTTCGGCTGTAGGGAAGTTTATACTTTACTGCCCTCAACATTTCTTCACTCAGTGGGAAATATTTTATTAATTTTAAACAAAAGAACTCAGCACCAAGTGAGCGAGCCAAAGGATAAGCAAACAGAAATGGCTGAAAAATTACGGAGGGGAAAAGGATTCTGCTACGTTAGCTAAGCTCTGTTCTGAAGAGTGTGTACCACTGATATAATAATCCAAGGAGAGCTTCTGAGGGCAGAACTCATCCCTTTGTTGAAACCAGTGAACTGAGAGAGGAAAACCAGACACCACAGTGTAAACAGAGCACTGCAGGTTAGCAAGACTTTCTTAAACAAATGCACACTTCTTCTACTTACATAAATGATCGGGTCCTTTCAGCACAAGACGAACTTGCCTGCTTCCATAGGGAATAGCAACCACTGTATCCTCCACTGTAGAAAGGCAAGAATGCATGTAGTAAATAAGCAAAGAAATTCCCATCGGTTTTCAAATAAGCAGTGAAATAGGGGCGTACAAGGCAGTCAAAATAAAAGATTTTGAAGCTATTAAATAATGTTATCAATTATCATAGAATCATAGAATCATAGAATTATCAGGATTGAAAGGGACCTTAGAGGTCATCTAGTCCAACCCCCTACAGTGAGTAGGCAATCTCCAACTAAACCAGGTTGCCAAGCACCATGTCCAGCCTCGCCTTGAACACCTCCAGGGACAGGGCCTCAACCATGTGCCTGGGCAACCTGTTCCAATGTTCCACCACCCTTGTAGTAAGGAACTTTTTCCTAATATCCAATCTAAACCTACTCTTCCCTAATTTAAACCCATTACCCCTTGTCCTATCATTACAGGCCTTTGTAAACAGGCCCTCCCTAGCCTTTCTATATGACCCCTTCAGGTACTGGAAGGTGACTACTAGGTCCCCCTGAAGCCTTCTTTTCTAGAGACTGAACAATCCCAGCTCTCTCAGCCTATCCTCATAGGGGAGGTGTTACAACCCCTTGATTATTTTAGTAGTCCTCCTTTGGATCTGCTCCAGCAGGTCTATGTCCTTCCTGTCTTGAGGGCTCCAGAGTTGGACACAGTACTCCAGATGAGGTCTCACCAGAGCAGAGTACAGTGGCAGAATCACCTCTCTTGATCTGCTGGTCATACTTCTCTTGATGCAGCCCAGGATGCGATTTGCCTTCTGGGCCG
>VWZX01010993.1:30294-121823 GCA_013399015.1 Galbula dea | reverse complement strand
TCCCTTCTAACTCCTAACATTCTGTGATTCTGTGAACACAAAATACACAAACACAATGGTTTAGAATTTATTTAGATAAATGTATGTTTTTTTTAAAGCTTAATTAAGGTAATTGCCTTCACCATTAATCAGTTTTTCCACTCTCACCAGCACAATTTTCTTGCTCCAGATATTTTGAGACTGCTTTACAAATTGCCTTTAGGTACCGACCACCCAGCCCATTAGCAGCTGCATGAGACAGATGCTTGTATGTGCTTCCAACCAAACTGGAACAATGGGACCTCTCTGCAGACAGACTTTACCAGTTTGCCATCTTCACCTTGCTGCTTTCCAGTACATCTTAATAGGAACTGTGACCCTGTTTTGTTGGGCATGCTATGTCATTATACACTGAGGTAGCAGTTCTCACCTAGGGAGCCAAATCAGAGCAGCAGATTTACTCCATGTACTGCACAGGTACATGTGCCAGTACCACTGCTGTTCCATGCTGTTGTGGCTGATGTTAATGCTGTTTGAGCCAAAGCTTCATTTGTGTACTGGTATGTAGAGTTGCCTGTTTTAATTGGACACTAGACTTTCAAGTAGTTTGCATTACAATCTACAGGATGATCTCGTTGCTTCAATAAGCTCTCTGCTGTAACTAGACCAACACTAGCTCAATTGAGGGTTTCGCTTGTTTGTTTCAGAGCTGTCCCTGAAATATGGCTGTCAAATGGAAAGGTGGACATTCATCCTCTATATTGTGCTTGAACGTAAACACAGAAGGGCTGGTGGCTTCAGGTGCAGAGAGAGGTGAGCTCACACTCTGGGATGGAGGAGGTGTTCCAGCAGGACAGCTCCAGCTCCCGAAGGCAGACGATGTGACCTCCGTGGTGTTCTCTCCCCACCGTCCCACCAAGCTGTACACCTCCCATGGAGAAACTATCAGTTTGCTAGATGTCCGATCCCTCAAGGAGCCCATTGAACACTTCCATGTTAATGAGGAGGAGATCAACTGCCTCTCAGTGAATGAGACTGACAATTTCTTGGCAGCAGCAGATGACTCAGGAGCAATAAAAGTTATGGACTTGGAAAATAAGAAAGTCAGCCGGTCCTTGAGACACTCAAATATCTGCTCCTCTGTTGTCTTTCGACCTCGGAGGCCTGAAAGCCTTATTTCCTGTGGACTGGACATGCAGGTGATTTGCATAGAAGTAGATGGTTATTAGAGAAGACAAAGAGAAGTCTAGTGTTTCTTCAGGGGATGATTTAGGGATAAGAGTAGTGTAGGGCTGTCGGTTGGACTAGATGATCTTGAGGGTCCTTTCCAACCGTAATGATTCTGTGATTCTGTGAAATGGTAACTACTCACCTGCGTAGTGAGGCACCAAGAGTGAGGTGTACACCCTGCAGTCACTGGAGAGCTCCTTAACTATTCTACAGTAGTTTTGGCAGAGAAACTAAGTGTCAGGGCTGTTTGTGCCATTTTCTACTCAGCGGTTCCCCTCCCTGATTTTATATCCGTAACATTTACAATCTAAAGTGAGCAGGATAGGGGGAAATCAGCATATGGGGCAAAGCACACTCATGCCACATTAGCTCCCTGTTGGACAAAGCAAAACCAGAAGCTGTCCCTGGTGATCAGTTACAGCTGCACATAAAATACAGATAATAGTTAGGAAAAGACAAAATGCCTGAAATGGAAGGATGCTAACAAGGATATTTAATTACAGGGAGCTGAACGTCTTTCCAAGTGGTATGTATCATGTAAGAACAAGTCATTTTTATAATTTATCCTTTGTTCTGATTAACCTCTTGGAAGTATTACATGTTCTTTGCTTTTTATTGCTTCTCTGTTTTCATCAAGAGAAAACTGTGCTTTGCATGCCACTTGTGGAAGTGTTCTGAGAAAAACTGTACTTGGAGTTAGTGGAGTCTTGAGTTATGCTGCTAGAGTTGACCGCCCAGAACAGATGTTTTTCAGTCATTTCTTTCCAGTGGTTGCATTCTAACCATATTCCTGATTTAGCTCACGATTAAAACTATCACTTCTACAGAGGTTTCTGTGGTTGTAGCAGTATTAGGGTGAAGTTTCCTTTGACAGCATTGAGCAGTCTCACCCTATGTTCTTAAAACCAAAGTGCATCTAATGCCTATTAGAATAAATACATGCTGATATTTAGTATAAGCAGTATTTTTTCATATGAAATATATATATATATGAATATATATATCACATATATTAATATGAAGTATACATATCCAGATAGAAGCTGATGGATGTAAGTCTGCAGGTTCAAACTTTTTCAAATTTTCTAAATTCTTTCTTTTTTTCCTTAAGTTCACTAAAATATAGATGTAGGATTTTAAATGAAGTACTGTGAAAAACTTCTTCTCAGATGTACTGAAGTGTCCATCTGAGAGGAGTAAATGCTCAGCACCTTAGACAGCTGGCTCAATTCAAGTCCTTAAAATGCAGATTCACAAGCCTATGGGTAGAAAATTTTTATTGGAATTGTACACATTTATATACCACTTCTATGTGAGCAAACTGGTTATTTTTTGTGTCTTCTTAGATTTAATACAGTTTACGTTAGCTTGGCAAGTTGAGTTTTAGGTGAAAATCAGTATTCCAAAGAATTCCCGAGGAATTCATCAGTTTGTTTTTCTACAATGAAAAGAACATTTTTCTGCATTGGGGCTAGCTTTAAGATACATCATTTCCCAAAGAGAAACTTAACTGCAATACTCTGAAATGCTGTGCTGCAGCATGTCTGTGGACAAGATACAAATTCTACGAGCATCAAAACATGGTGTCCTCCATGAGGATGGAAGATAGTTTGCAGAAAACTTGTTAGCACCTGAATTTATAAAGCTGTTGCAGTGCTGTCTGTGATGAAGACAGAAGTATTCACCTAAAGCATTAGGACCCAGCCTCTCTGATTTACACTGCACAGCTGTTGTGAAAAGTTTTCCCTTTCATCAGTAGCAAAGTAGTTTTAATATAGCAGCAACAGCAGTCTCTAAAACAGAAAACTGAAAGGAAACAACATATTTTGGATGTCTTAGTGTAATTTGGATTCCAGAAACACAGAGCCAGTGTAACACCTCTGTTGTGGCCCAAATTTAAAGACTCATGTAGTTTCTACTGGAGATTACTGGTGGAGGAGTATTTTTATTAACAAATGAAAGTTTGATTAAAAAAGCAAACAGCACATCAGTACTACCTTAGATTGACTTGTGCTTTCATATCTGCTGGCCTTGAAAATGCTCATCAATTCATATCCTACAGTAGTATTGAGAGAATTGTTTTTTAACTGGTGCACTGTATATCTATAGAACTTGAATTGTGTGAGAGACAGAGAATATATTTGAAGGCACAGTTACTACTTAATGAGGGTTTTGGAGGTGTGGTGGCAATTTAAATGCAAGTCTAAAAGCACAAACACTCCCCCCGCCCAGTTTCATCAGGAAGAGTGTGCCCTACCTCAATATGGTAATAGCACAAATCAGCCCTACTCATTGCATACTAAAAAAATACATATGTATGTTTAAAAATGAGGGCCTGAACTACTGTTTGCCTTTTGCTGTTCCATTTTTCAAATGCATTCATTGAAGTAATTATTTTAGGACAAGTACATAGCAGAGACAGAACTAAAATTCAGAATTAGAATGGTCTCTGTTTATTGCTAGTATTTTCGTGTCCCTTCTTTGAAATAGTTGATGTGAGTATATCATGATTACTACTGCTGAGATGAATGCAAAAGCATTTAGAACAGTTTTTCATCCATTTTGTGGTCTGAGTCATTGCCTCCAAGTAGAGCAGTATGAGGGCTTGGAAAGCATGCTGTAAAGATTTACTGTATTTATCAGGTGCAGTTCAACCACTCCTTGCAAAACATCTTGCAATCTCATGCGTAGCCTTTGCTCTACTAGAGCAACAAGTGTGGTTATTTGGGTTTTTTTCTCGCTGTTAGTGAAAGATCTGATTTTATGTAAAATGGAGAAATTATTGATTCATATTTTTTTCAAGGTTATGCTGTGGAATCTGCAGAAAGCTCGCCCCTTGTGGACCACAAACTTGCAGGAGTGTGAAACGGAGGAAGACGGCCCACAGTCAGCCGGCCAGTTCTTTAACCCACCACTTGCACATTCCCTATCTGTCGCATCGTGTGGCAACATCTTTGGCTGTGGAGCTCAGGATGGTAAAGTCAGAATATTCACAGTCACTGGTGTCAAGTTTGAACAACAGCTGGAGTTTCAAGGTCACAGATTGGGAGTATCACAGGTCCTCTTTATGCCAGAAACGTACTGGTTGCTGACTGGAGGAAATGATGGCAAAGTCTTGCTCTGGGATGTCAGCAGTAACAATGGAAAGCAGCAGAGAAGCCCAGGAAAATCTCTGCAGAGAAGGAAGGCCCAAGCACCTCCTTCCACCAGAAGAGATGGAAAGTTCAACAAAGTGGCTTCAAACGAGCATGCTAGAGTTTTACCAAAGCTAAGTATTGAGCATGGAGAGAAGGTGAACTGGATTTCATGCACAGAGATCAAAGGCTCCAAAACAGTATTAGTTGCTGATCAGAGTAGTTCTATATCTGTGTATCCGTTGCCAGAACATTAGACACTGAGATGTTCAAAGAAACGTGTGGGAGAAAAACATTTCTCAGAGTGTTTGAAATGAGTCCAGTTACATCTGCTGACAGTGAATTGGAACAGTTAAAAGCGCTGCATCCTTCAGAAGGGGAAGGGGCTTGCTGCGTCCTCACATTAGTATCCATTATGTAACTGGCCTCACATGTTTTTCAGTGATTGTTGGTATTCACTGCAGCTGTTTGTTGGAGGGCTGGCAGTTTGCTTCTTGAATTTAAGTGAAATGGGTATCGATATATTTAGAGGTAATATTAGTTAATGATTAAGCTGACATAATTACAATTGGACGAAAAAATTCACGCTAAAGGGGATACATACAGTGCTAAATAAGGATGCTAAGCATTAACAGAGATGCATTTTGATCTGTTGCAGTACTTTACATTACTCTCCATATTAAACTGTGGCACAGCTTAAATTGGCCATAATGGAAATGTATTTTTTATTAGTTAGTCAGCAGCTGTATATAAGACTAGAGAAGCATCAACTCATGAGTCATCAAATTAGTTTAACTGTCCTTGCCAATTGGATTTTTTCACACTGCAGGAAATGAAGGAACAGGAGAAAATGTTAACATCTGTTTAATGGGTCAGCTGTCTTTTGTGTTTATTTGTTTATCCCAGGGAAAAATAACTATTACACTTGTCTTAATAAATGCTTTCTGTCTCACTGCTCCCTTGTCCTTATACTAATATTACCAAACCTATGCACAGTTGTGTCAAGTGTATTATATACCCCATCACAGGGAGCATATGAAGGGCCAAAGACCACAGCTCCTACCAATATATTTCCATTGTCTTTCCCAAAGTTTTAGAAACACAATGAGCAAGACTTGGCTTGTTAGAATATCTCTTAATCAGCAAGTTGAAGGTGGAGACAATGTAACTAAGTAGGAATGTTGCAGCTCTTGACATGTTCAATTCAAGCTGGATTTCCATGGATGGAAATCCATGGGTAAATAATTAAAAGGGAAAAAGTTTTTTTTTCTCAGGCTGTCCTTAATCTCTCACAAAACTGAATGTCTGGTGCCGGTTGAAGACATGCTTCAATGATTATTGAAGTGAAACAAACCAGCTATGCTGTTACTAGATGCACATTGTTATCTCTTTTTTCCTTCTTGATTAAAAACTTATTCCATCTCATTTTTTGCATATGCAGCTCCTGAAAACAGCCAGTTGTGCTGGCTGTCCATCATTTATGGAAGAGATTCCAATTGTCTTGATTCTGCTCAAAGCAGCTCCCCACAACCGAACAAATCTCATTCTCATACAAATCTGATTTTACCATGATACCTTCCAAAAAAAAAAAAAAGCAGTGCACTTGTACAGTCTTCTTACAGCAGTAAACTTTGGCACAAGACATGAACTTCTGAGTGTTACAGCAAAATTAAACCAAAACACAGCAAAAAAAGCAGAATAGTGTAGGTAACCCCTTTCGTGTCACCTCTAAATGAATTAATGTATGAAGACAGACAGGATCAGTGGATCAGAGGAAGTGGTCTGGATGTGATATGTTCATGAGCATGTGACTGTGCACCTATGAGCTATATTTGAACATTCAGTCTATTAAAAGCCTCAGTACCAACAACTTTTCAGCAAGAGTCAGATTCTATGTCCCAGTTGTTCGTGCCTGCTTCAGGAGAGAGGACCAACCTAACTGGCTTTTTCTTCTCTTCATTTTCTCCAGGAAGATGGCTAAAGACAGCATCTCTCTGCGCTCCCTGAACAAGATGTTAAACAGGTCATTAAAGGGTTGTGCTAGCACTGTGCTAAGGGACAGAGATGAATGAGGGTCCTAGAGGTCTGGGGCAGGGGAGAGGACACAAAAAAATGCAATGAACTTGTGCTCCTTTGGAAATTTTCATGGGTAATAGAAAGGATGTAAATGTATACTGTGTGTATACAGGAAGGGAGTAGTTAGTGAGCAATCTTCTATTTCTCCTTTACTTGTTTGGATGGAAAGGGGGACAGAGCCACAAGCTGCACCCTTTCATGAATGCCATTCTAGCCAGTTTACAAACTGTTGGTCCTGGCTGTTTGCTGCAGGATTTGCATGGTTGCTCCATCAGCAAAGGCCTGTAGCTGCATAAAGTGTTGCTGGGCAATTATGAATAACGGGAATTTGGGTTTGCACTCCACTGATGTTGTAAATGAGAGATTTGGAATGAAGTTCTGAATTTGGGAAAATGCCTCAGAGTTTGGAGGGTTCACATATAAGTGACAAGTGGTTGTCATTAACAAAAAATAACTCCTGAGAACAGACTTTTCTTGTAAGTTTAAAGAAAGAAAATCACTGTCACAGAGGAACTGGGACATAGGTGACGCTGATTCACCCTCTATTTTCAAAGCCTGTAGGCAGGAGTGGAATGCTTGACCGACAGGTTCACTGGCTTCATGTAAAATAATCTGGCCTAAGCTGCCCCTGCTGGCACCAGTCCATGTGTTCAGCTGCAGTATGACAACATAGTTCCTGATAGATGGTGTCTAACCAGCTAGGCAAACAGTCGCAGATTCAAATATAAACCATGAGCATGGTACTTTAGGAAAAAGAGTAGATAAAGGGTCTGAAATTCTCCACAGTTAGAGACCAGTGAGATAGTGTTCCCTCTCAGTGGATTTAAAGGTACTGTACAAATTGTATCACGTAAGAAATTTTTAAGTCAGCTTAGGTGTCATAACTCTGCTTTACATGTAGTACAAATTACTTCTGTCTATGGTATCACAACTAATGGAATGCAGTACTTCCATTTATGACGCTGACAAACTTGGTAAGAAACTGCTCCTTGGGTCAAAATACTAATATCAGCTTTTATGACTCTAATTCACACAATGGTAACCACACTAGAGACCAGACCAGAGACAGAAACAGAAACGCTGGAACCACTCCTGAAAGAAAACGTAAAAATTAAGTCTGTGGGAAAACGGTTGAAGAAGGGTGTGTCTGACTGGTACCATGAAGTGAACACACAGGAATTGCTGTGGAGCAATGTGGGGCTCTGTACTGGTCTGAAAAATAAAACCAATGTGACAGCTCTAAAGTAATGAAAATGTCATTAATAAATGAAAATGCCTGAACAGCAGAAATAAGGTTACATATACAACTACACTTTTAGACAAGTAGGAGTACTGGAGCTTTTTCTATGAATCTTACAAGTACATTCTGTATGCTGGAAGATAACTTCAAAAGCTTTCTGGTGAAGAATGGGAATGTGGTTTGTGCATTAGAGGTCACTGACTCAATGGTGACTTCACTCACATTCAAGAAAAGAGCGTTAACAGGTTGTGACTGAAATGAAAGCAGATTTAATCCATTCTTCCTCATTTCATTCAGAATTTCGTTCAAGAGACAGCAGCACTGATTCTATTAGAATTTACAAAAACTGTAGAATATTGGTTATGGAGATTGGTTGTACTATGATGTAACCAAACATATTTTAAGAACCAAAATCAGCAAATGCTGAAATTACTATTATTTGTAGAATGACCTTGATAAATTGTAGAATTTAGCTTGATAAGAGAGCAATTCAAAGGCAATATTTCCCCCAGGTACAGCACTCTACTTACCCAGCAAACGTTGAAGAATATACTAACTTTCTGACAACTTCCCTCTCTCTCTCAAAGAGTGCTTGCACCATGCTGTTTAGAAAACAACTACTATTTTATTAGTTAGTTTTATCTTACTATTGGAGTTTCTTCGCTACACATTGTATAATTCTATTAGATGGTTGTTCTCTGCTTGCAAAGCTATAGATATGAAGTGGATCTGAAACTTATTCACAGCAAATATTGACCCATTTCACCTCAGTTTATATGCGTGCTCTCTTAGTGCTGGATGACTTGATCCTGTTATGATACATATGAACTCTTCCAATTCTTCTGCACTATCTACATTCTTACATCACACAAGCTCCATTTTCCAATTATAGTTCTATTATAGTCCTAAAATTCTCTTGGCAAGCATGCTCATATAAAACATTTAAGTGACTGACACACCACCTCCAAAACTTAGTTCAGGAATGATGTACAAGATGATGGATGGTAACTAGTCAAAATCCAACAGCCAGTAAGACCTGTACCCAGTCTCAACATCTCTGCTGTAACCCTGCAGGAGACAGGAGGCTCTGAGAAAAAAAAATAATAAAAAATTGCTGAAGCTAAAGAAGTCATACCAAAGTAAAAACAGGATTGCAAAGTCAGTCTACTAGCCTCAGGAAACAACAGAAAAACATTAGACAATGACCTGCACAAGCTGCCAGACAGACAATGAATTAAGATCAGGTAGACTTACAAAAAACACTGTTGATGCCTTTTTATTTTATCCTCATTGAGGTCAACAGCAGGCAGAACCCAAAGCAGGAGAAGAGGAAGGCAGGTAGAGGAGGAAGCTACTGTTAGTGAAGCAATTACATTATTGGTCCTTGTCTTGAAACAACAGGTTTTAAAATACCATGGAGTATGCATAAAAGAAGGAAAAACTATTGTTAAATTATTTATTCTGCTGTTTATACAGTCTAAAATTAACCTCTGGGGGTTTTGTGGGGCTTTTTTTTTTTTTTTGTGTGTGTGGGCATTGGGGTTTTTTAATGCCCTCACCTGAAAGCTACTGTGTATTTTGTCCTTACAAAAATACTCACCCAAAGATAAATTAAATAGGGCCACAACAAATCAGGTAAAGACCCTAATACAGTGTTTAACACAGGTAGATCACAAATCAGTATCCAATTCCATAAACATTAGAACAGTAGGATAATAATAATAATAATACGGAAGCGGTGGAGCAAAGTAGGGATGAAGAAACAGAGGCTAAAGGAAAAAAAGCAGGGTCTTGCCCATATTAAAATTTAGTGATGGCATAGTTTTCATTTGGCTAGTACAGTCTGAAGTTCTGTCCATAAAATGCAAAGAAAAATCACAAAATTCTATGAGGAGTAGCTGATGCTCTGGTAGTAAGTCACTTGTCAGGTATATTGTACCAGAAAAGTCGGTTGAGAAAAACCTTCCAAGACTTAAATTGAAGCTTTAGAAGGCAGACACCCTTTATTTATGATGCTAGACACATGGGAAATCCTTTCACCTAACATGTGTACTGCAAGACACAACATACAAGGCTTATACTGCTTAAAAACATATATACTCAGTACATTTCCCAGAATTCCTATACATAGTTATACTATTTCCCAGAACTAATGATAATAGCTGCATATTAAGTTTCCTGGAATTCCTAGACACATTCATACTACTTCCCAGAAGTAATTATAATATTTGCATCCTATTTATGCATGGATTAAGGGCCTTCTTCCTTCTTCTTAGCTGGTCTTGTCTGCTCCCAGACATACTATCTGCTCTCTTTGTCCTTGAGGTAGAAATTATCTCATCAGGTAAGAAATGAGTCTATCAGCTTGATTGTATAAGGTACATGGAAGGTCTTCCTTAACTAGGCCTCCGTTTGCAAGCACTAACTCATTCACAGGAATTTGACCAGATGTTGAATGCTTTAAAGGTATCATTTGTTCGGTATTTAGGAAGGAACTTTGAGTGATTCATATTTTGACAACTTTGAGATCCTCAAGAACACAGCTTGATGTTAATCAGCTGAGGGAAATTAAAAGAAAACTGTCTAGAAGGACAGAAGCCTCGTGTATCCTACTTCTCGAGTAAAGAGCAGCAAATGGGTACAAAGAACAAATACTTGCTCATACTTTATCCCTTAACACAGTAAGTCCTTTTAAACCAGGTGGAGTAGCTCAAACTCAAAAAAACTCTCTTTAAGTTTGTAATTTAAGAGTACAAAGACTCCTTCCTTCCTTCCTCCCTCCTTCCTGAAAACCACAACAGATACTAAGTAATGAAAAAAACCAGCTAATAAATACCAGCTATGAAACAGTTTTCTTACTGCTGTTTCACTAAGGTCTTCTTATCACACAGTTATTCTGTGGAAGGACAGTCCTATAAAAGGGAAAACAAGAGCAGGATGAGCTGAAAGGATAAGAGAAACACTGTGGGTGGCTTGTTTGTTATTTACATCTTTTTTAATATGGAGAGGAATCAGAAGTTCTGTTTGATGCCAAATGAAAACAGTTCAAAAGATTATGACACTACAAGTAAAAGCAAAAATAATCTCAAAATTATTAGAGGAAAAAACCTGTGCCATCAACGTTAATGCAGACATATATAAATACAAATCTTGCATCTGTATTTACAAGTTGTAAGACCTCTGCACCAGGAAAGGGCCAAAAAAACCCCTGGGCCATGTGAAAAAAGCATTTCCAGAGGTATATGTTCTCATATAGCTTGGGAGGAGCCTCAGAATGGGATCTGGAACTGTTCACAACAGAAGGTGCCACCAGTTGAATGCCCAAATCCTTATGAAATGCCTGTGTTTTCCCATCTCTCAGAGTAGAAGCCAAGCTGCAAACCTTGGAGGCTCAGTTTACAGACCTGGATTCAAGTTTGCAGAAACTGGTACAAAAGTTTGAGCTACAGGCTGACACACTGGAGGAGATGAGCCAGGATGCCTTGTGGATGTGGACACCAGAGGACCGGTGAGCACAGGGAGGGATGAGTCAGTCCTTGTCCTGTACACGCAGATGTACAGGTTGTACTGACACGTTTACATTTCCCAATCAGGATTGCTGAAATGGGCAGTATGAGGAAAAAGTATGGTTCCTTTGATAGTTGTTTCTTTAAAAACCAAAAATGACCACAAGGTCGTTTAAAACCAGTCACGCTGCTTCCAAGGTAGTGAAGGTGTTGTCCCAAACCTGGATTCCTTACCCAGTGTATAAAAATGAATCAACACACACAGTCATTTAGTTTGCTGCAGTTCTACACAGAAAAGGGTGCTAGGTGATAATTCACAAAGCTAGCACACCTCTTGAGAAACAAGCCAAGATCTTACATACAAAATGACAACAAAGAAAAGTAAATGGCTGGTTGGTCATTGTCACAACTCACTTCACCAGAAATTTAACATTCTCTTATCCCCAGGTCTCTGCTATCCTTGTTTGAGATTAGTTTGACGCCCCAGCCCGCCTCAAGAGAAACCCCGAATTTTTGTAACCGTTAATCCATTTTTTTAATTAACAATATGGCTAAGGGCAGTTCCGTTGTTCTGTTTGTTCCTTCTCTCTTTCTAAAGCTGTGCTCTCTTTTGCATATTGCCCAAGTCTTGTCTGGTAACGTTTTTTTTCTGTTTTCATTTCTTTAACCTTTCATCAGGGACATAAGCCTGTTAAAAAGAAAAACCCAACAAACCAAAACGAAACAACCAAACCTACCAACACAGTAACTTTCTCCGATTGAAGCCAGAAGATTCACGTTTTTAGCACCCAGGCTCGGCTTTGTTAACGCATATATTTAGTCTTTTCATCGTCTGACCAAGAGTTTCTGGAGCGGCTCTTGCTTTCTGCGTACCCGGAGAAATAGGCTCCCGCCAGAACGCCTTTCAGCAAGTTCCATGGGTAAGGATGGCTGAAATACTTGTTTAGACCATAAAACTACAGAGACTGGAAAAACTGAGGCACGCTTCAGTCCTCTCCCAGGGCTCCGGTTACGGAAAGGAGCTAGATGAAGCAGAAGACGACCCTTCACCCTGCCCTGTCCAGCTACCCCATCTAAGGAAGACCCTCTATCTCCCGGCAAGCTCGCTTCCGACAAGGAGGAGGAGCGAGAAGGGTTCATCACCGAGGGGAGGGGCGGCGCGTGCGAGCGGGCAGTGCCGTGGAGGTGGCGGCCATTGCGGAAGGCCGAGACCATGCCCACAGGCCGTTGGGTCTGAGGGCCGCTGTCTTGCTACTGCGGAGCTGCAGTTCGGTGGGTGCTGACTCGTTGCTTTGACCGCTCGGGGACCGAGGGTGTGCGGGGAGCTAGAAGGGCGGCTGCCGGGCGGGGCCTCAATCTTCTGTCTGTTGGCGCGTCCGTAGCGGGGAAGCGGCGTCCCTGTATGCTGGGCCCCGCGGTGGTATGTAGGGCTACCCCAGCCGCCCTGCCCTCCTCTCCCCACACCTGTCAGCTCATTGTCTGGGCATTTACATTTTGGAGGTTTGCTAAGCGCTGGGGTTTTTTGTGTTTTTTTTAAAAAAAAAATTTTCTGTTTCTGCAAATTGAAATTAGCGCAGAACAGGTATACATGGTCTTTAGTTTTGTTTTTTGGGTTTTTTTTAACAAGCCGTCTGTAAAACTGAGTATTTCTATCCTTTTTTTTAAAAAGGATTTATTTTATCAACAAGGAAAGAGCAGAAATAATAAAGCGCAACTTAAAGTATGTTTGTCTCCGTGTCAAGCTCCTGTTTGAAATTGCAGTCTTTCTCTCAGAAGAACCTGTCTCTGTGAAGCTGGCTGTTTTTAAGACGCTTGTAAGAACTTAAGTTCCTGTGACTTAAACTCCAGTATTTTTATCGTTTTTGCCGTATGTGTCATTTTATGTTCTGTTCCACAGCATTTCTGGGCCAAATGGAAGAATCCTGCAAGGATTGTTGGTGATAGAAAGGCTGGATGACCCCCATCATTTTAAGATGTACAAGAAGATGCTGAACTGTTGAATGCATTGGTTAGTTCTTTGCATATATTAGCAAAAAGTATTTTGATTTTTAGTCCCAGCTTAAGCAAATGCATGAACAAGGAAGAACCTCCTCTCCTCTAATGCATAGGGATGTTGTATTTCACTTTCAGAACATGCTGGAACAAAGTCTGTACTAGAAGCAGCTTTTGAAAGATGCACATATACTGAAAAACTGACTGAATGGAAGGTTAAAGTAATATTTCCAAACATGAGACTAGCTTATTGCTAATAAAGAGTAAATGCTGGAATAACTCTTAACCTTCTTTCCCCTACTGTCCTTACCATTTCCTTGCTATCCCCAAAAGTGCCTGTTGCTACTCACAGGAGAGTGTAGTAGGAAAACCTGCTACAGTTTCCCTGTGACTTCTGGAAAGACCATCTTCTTCTGAAAGTCAAGAATCTCATTGGCTGTGAGCAAAAGTAACCACTTAATCAGTCTTATTAAATCCACTGATGTTTTCATAAAGTACCTGTAAAACTAAGTGTTTCCTGGTTTATGTTCATTACAGGAAGTAAAATAAATGTTTCTTTTTGCTTTCAGGTACTGATACATTGGTCTTGTTCCCCTGCTTCAAGTCAGTATGTCAAAGAAATCTGAGGCTTCACTTTCGTTGTCTGACTGCCTCTGCCAGATTTGCATGGAGATCTTTGTGGAGCCAGTGACACTGCCATGCAACCATACCCTCTGTAAATCTTGTTTCCAACTGACAGTTGAAAAGGCAAGTCTTTGTTGCCCTTTTTGTCGGCGTCGAGTCTCTTCTTGGGCACGATATAATGCCTGCAGAAACACTCTTGTCAACTGGGAACTCTGGGAAAAGATTCAGAAGAATTACCCAAAAGAGTGTGAGTGTAGAATTAATGGGCAGGATTTGGAAGAGGAAAGTAAGTAAAATGACACTTATCTTTGCTTTATCGAAGTAATTGCTGTTGGTGGACTTTGAATGTTGTGAAATAAGAAACTGTGCAGACAGGCTGTGTTATTGCTGGAAAATGCAGCGTCAGAGCTCTCCTGTGAAAGGAGCACGGAAGGCAGAGAAATAGCTGTCCATGCCTTTTTTTCTTTGTAGTACAGAGGGTAAGTTATATTGTCTCAGAATTTAAGTGGATGTTTATTTGTGTGTTTTGCACAAAGGATTGGTGTATGGCTGCCTGTCCTTGCAAAGGCAGTAATTCACTACTGGTACAACTTGAGCTGTAAAATCTGTATTCGTATGTTTGTTTATCACTATCAAGTAAGGGAAGTGTTAATTTTTTTTTCCAGCTCTCAGATGCTGTTAATTACTTTGGTTAGAAATTCTGAGGCTTCAGTGTAAGCAGGAGTCTGAGTAAGCCTAAAATTGTAGTTTCAGAGGAAAGCAAGTGGAGTCTGATTAACGCTGAAGAAAAATTTGAGGGAGGCTAATTGGTAGATTGGCTCTATGACATGTTGTTCCACTTGCAGTATTATGCTATCTTTTTAATCACAAAAAGCAAAAGATGTAAGTTATGGTCAGCATATTTATTTGCTTTTTATACAGCGCTTGGAACACTGACTGGTCTGTCCTCTCTGCAGCACAGCACTTAAGTGCTTTTTTTCTGCAGCACTTGATTTAAGTCAGATCATTCCTGTGATAGGATATGGAAGTGATCTTTTGTTAAAATCTTTTGGTTTTGACTGTCATGATCTTGCTTTGTTTCTCACTGTTGTTTTTTTTTCCCTCTTGTTTCTCTCTATTAGTCTGTGTCCTTCATCCACAACACCAGCTGAGCAAGCCTGGGGAACTAAGGCAGGAATATGAAGCAGAAGTTAGCAAGGTAAGCCTAAAAAGTAGTTACAAGCGCAAGTGCTTGGTATCTAATTATTCTAATTGTTACCACAAACTACTGTAATGTTATTTAATGAAAAACAAAGATGTTTTAAAAAAAACAAACCACTCTGGTCATTCCAAAGCTTTACAGAAAAGGAGAGACTTCCTTGTCTTTTACATGAGGTGACTTTTTTTCAAGTTTTCTTGTGATAGTTGATCTATACCTCCTACCTGTCCCCCTCAAATGGTCCAGTTACGCGTGCTGTCATCTTGTCCTTGCACGTAGGTGTGCTTCGCAGGCTGGGAAACACACAGAAGTACCAATGCAGCGGGATGCCCAGACAGGTCTCTGTTAGTCAGTACATTCTATTTCCCAAAACTCTGCAGAAGAGTTCTTTCAGGGTTAGAGTGTTACCTTTCACTATCTGCATCACTGCCTGCGCTTACTAAAATGGCTTTTATAGGCCCTCAGATGCACACAAGTATTTCAGACTAGAAGTGTAAAAATTTGCCACTGTATGGACTCGGGTCTTGTATTTGCCTTCTTGATTTCCCTCCTTAAGTAACAGAACATGTGAGGTCAAGGGGTTATGATCTGGTGGCAAATACAGAGACATGGTGGGACAGCTCTCATGACTGGAATGTGGTCATGGATGGCTGTGTCCTTTTTAAGAAAGACAGGTCTTTCCTAAGGAGTTGCTCTTTATATGTGAGAGCAATAGAATGTATTGAGTTCTGTCCAGGGGTGAATGAGGAGCGGGTTGAGATTTTCTGGGTGCAAAATAAGGGGCAGGCTACCATGGGTGATACTGTTGAGGGTGTTCATTACAGGCCACCTAATCAGGATGAGGAAGTTCATGAGGCTTTCTACAGGCAGCTGACAGTGGCCTTGCAATCACAGGCCCTGGTTCTTAGGGGGGATGTAAACTACCCAGATACTTGCTGGAAGGCCTACTCAGCCAGCCATTCAGAGTCCAGGAGGTTCCTCCAGTGCATCGATGATAACTTCTTGATGCAAGTGGTGGATGAGCCCACTAGGAGGGGAGTGCTGCTGGACCTGATACTCACAAACAAAGAAGGGCTGGTTGAAAAGGTAGAGGTTGAGAGCAACCTTGGTTGCAGTGATCATAAGATGGTAGGGTTCAGGATCTTGTGTGGTAGGAACAGAATACCTAGTAGGATCAAAACCCTAGACTACATTAGGGCCGACTTTGATCTTTTCAAGAAATTGCTGGGGGAAATCTCATGGGACAGGGTGCTAGAAGATAAAGGGGCCCAAGAGAGTTGGTTAACATACAAGGACCACTTCTTCCAAGCTCAAAATCGGAGCATCCCAACACATAGAAAATCGAGGAAGGGAGCCAGGAGACCCGCATGGTTAAGTTGGGAACTGCTGTGCAAACTGAAGTGGAAGAAGAGAGTCTACAGATCATGGAAAGAGGGGCTGGCCACATGGGAAGAGTAGAAGACTGTTGTCAGAGGTAGGGAGGTAACTAGGAAAGCCAAGGCCTTTCTGGAATCAAACCTTGCAGGGAGGTCAAGGACAATAGGAAGGGCTTCTTCAAATACATTGCAGGAAAAACTAACACTAGAGGCATTGTAGGCCCACTGCTGAATGAGGAGGGTGCCTTGGTGACAAGATGATAGAAAGAAGGTGGAGTTACTGAATGCCTTCTTTGCCTCTGTCTGTACTGTTAGAGGCTGTCCTCAGGAGCATTAGAACCCTGAGCCCCCACATGATGTTAGGACAATGGTGGAGTTTTCCTTGGCTGAGGAGGACTGGGTTAGGGAGCAGTTAAGTCATCTGGACATCCATAAATCCATGGGACCTGATGGGATGCACCCACAAGTGTTGAGGGATCTGGCAGAAGTCACTGCCAGGCCACTCTCCATCATCTTTAGCGAGTCGTGGGGGACAGGAGAGGTGCCTGGAGACTGGAGGAAGGGAAATGTCACTGCAGTCTTCAAAAAGGGCAAGAAGGAGGAGCCGGCTAACTCTAGGCTGGTCAGCCTCACCTCCATCCCTGGAAAGGTGATGGAACACTTTATCCTTGACTCTGTCTCTAGGCATATCAAGGATAAGGGGGTCATTGGGAGCAGTCAGCATGGGTTTCCCAAGGGGAAGGTATGTTTGACCAATGCGATAGCCTTTTACAAGGACATAACCAGGTGGATAGATGAGGGTAGAGCAGTGGATGTGGTTTATTTTGATTTCAGTAAAGCGTTTGACACTGTCTCCCACAGCATCCTTGCAGCTAAACTGAGCAAGTGTGGTCTGGCTGATTGGGTAGCGAGGTGGCTTGTGAACTGGTTGAAGAACAGAAGCCAGAGAGTCATGGTCAATGGGATGGAGTCCAGTGGGAGGCCTGTGTCTAGTGGAGTCCCTCAGGGCTTGGTAGTGGGACCAGTACTTTTCAACATATTCTTTGACAACCTGGCTGAGGGAACAGAGTGTGCTGTCAGCAAGTTTGCTGCTGACACTAAACTGGGAGGAGTGGCTGACACACCAGGGGGTTGTGCTGCCATTCAGTGTGACTTAGACAGGCTGGAGAGTTGGGCAGGGATAAATTGAATGAAATTCAACAAGGCCAAGTGTTGAGTTTTGCATCTGGGAAAGACCAACCCCAGGTATGAGTATAGGTTGGGGGCTGAGCTGTTGGAGAGCAGTGAAGGGGAAAGGGACTTTGAGGTCCTGGTAGATGGAGGGATGACCGTGAGCCAGCAGTGTGCTCTTGTGGCCAGGAGGGCCAATGGGATTCTGGGGCGTATTAGAAGGGGTGTGGTTAGGAGGTCAAGAGAGGCTCTTCTTCCTCTTTACTCTACCCTGGTGAGGCCGCATCTGCAATATTGTGTCCAGTTCTGGGCCCCTCAGTTGAAGAAGGATAGGGAACTGCTGGAGAGAGTGCAGCACAGAGCCACAAAGATGATGAAGGGGCTGGAATATCTTCCTTATGAGGAAAGGCTGAGGGAGCTGGGTCTCTAGCTTGGAGAAAAAGAGGCTAAGGGGTGACCTCATCTATGCTTTTAAGTATGTGAAGGGTGTGTGTCAGGAGGATGGGGTCAGGCTGTTTTCAGTGAGGCCCAGTGACAAGACAAGAGGCAATGGCTGTAAGCTGAAGCATAGGAGGTTCCATGTGAATACATCTAGAATTTTTTTCCCAGTTCAGGTGGCAGAGCACTGGCACAGACTGCCCAGAGAGGCTGGGGAGTCTCCTCCTCTGGCGATATTCAAAACTCGTCTGGACGCGCTTCTGTGTGACCTGGTCTAGTGAATGCTGCTGTGGCAGGGGGGTTGGACTAGATCTTTTGAGGTCCTTTCCAACTCCTAACATTCTGTGATTCTGTGAACATAATTAGATGAGCTTCAGTAATGCACATACAGCATTTTTTAATTTGCTTGCTCCCTGTGTTACCTGTGTTCATTAGAAAATCAGAACACATTTTTAAGTAATCTTAATGTTTGCTTTTTTAAGGATTCTTCTTCCTGAAGCTCAGACACATAGTAGTAAGAATTATACTTGGAAATAGTATTGGAATGCTCCTTTCCCTGGGAGCCCTGTTGCTGACTGTTACAAGACAGCTGAAGCACTTCTACACCAATGTGTGCAGCGTATGCAACAAACAGGAGGAGCTGGAAGCCAGTGTATGGCAGGAAAACTATGATATAGTTGCTATCGTGGAAACGTGGTGGTATTATTTGCATAACTGGAGTGCTGTGTTGGATGGCTATAAATTCTTCAGAAGGGTAGGCCAGGAAGGAGGTGTGATAATGTAGATCGGTATGTTATGGAGTGTTTTGATTGTCTTGAGCATAATGATGGTGATGATAGGGTTGAGTGTCAGGGGGAAGGCCTACAAGGCATATATCTTGGTGGGAGTATGTTACAGACCACCCAACTAGGATCAAAAAGCAGAAGAAATATTCTGTAAGCAGCTGGGACAAGTTTCACAATCACTACTGCTTCTTCTCATGGGGCACTTCAACTTAGCAGTTTACTGGAAATAGAGAACAGCAGAGACGGAACAGTGTGGGAACTTCCTAGAGTGTGTGGAGGATAACTTTCTGATACAGCTGGTAAGTGAACCAACTAGAAAAGCTTCCCTGGTACACCTGTTTGTTTGCAAAGAGAGAAGGACTTGTGGGTAATGTGAAAGTTGCAGACTGTCTTGGATCATGAAAAGGTGGAGTTTTCAATTCTTGGAAATGGGTGAAGGAGAGTCAGTAGACCTGCAGCCTTGGACTTCCAGAGGGCAAACTTTGACCTATTTAGGAGACTGGTTGACAGAGTCTCTTGGGAGACCATCCTGAAGGGCATAGGGGTACAGGAACGCTGGACATTCTTAAAAGACAGAGATCTTGAAGGTGCAGGAGCAAGCTGTCCCAGTGTGCCGTAAGACCAGCCAGTGGGGAAGAAAGCTGGTGTGGCTAAACAGAGAGCTTTGGCTGGAACTCAGAAGAAAAATGTATGGAAAGCTTGTGGCCTATAGAGGAAGGAGCAGGGCACACAGGAAGGCTACCAAGATTTTGTGAGACTACGCAGGGCCAGAGCCTAGCTAGAACTTCATCTGGGTTTTAAAATACAGTAAAAAATGTTTCTGTAAGTACATTAACAACAAAAGGATGATTAAGGAGAATCTCCATCCTTATTGGATGTGAGGGAAAACACAATGACAAAGGATGAGGAAAAGGCTGAGGTAATTAATGCCTTCTTTGCCTCAAGCTTTAGTAACCAGACAAGTGGTTCTCCCAGGTACCCTGCACCCTGAGCTGGAAGACAGGGACGAAGAGCAGAATGAAGCTGTTGTAATCCAAGGGGAAGTGATTAGTGTCCTGCTGCATCACTTAAGACACACACAAGTCTATGGGGCAAGATGGAATTTACCTGAGGATGCTGAAGAAGCTGGTGGAAATGCTCCCCAAGCCACCTTCCATCATTTATCAGCAGTGCTGGCTAACCAGGGAGGTCCCAGTTGCATGGAGGTTAGCAAATGTGACACCCATCTACATGAATGGCCAGAAGTAGCATCCAGGGAACTACAGGCCTGTCAGTCTGACCTCAGTGCTGGGGAAGGTTATGGAGCAGATAATTTTGAGTGCCATCACATGGCACATAGAGGATAACCAGGCAATCTGGCCCAGTCAGCATGTATTTGTGAAAGGCAGGTCCTGCTTGAATAACCTGAACTCCTTCAATGTGAGGTGACGTCCTTAGTGCATGAGGGAGGGGCTGTGGATGTTGTCTGCCTTGACTTTTAATAAAGCTTTTGACACTTTCCCGCAGTATTCTGGTGAAACTGGCTGTTCATGGCTTAGGTAGGTGTACTCTTTGCTGGATAAAAAAATAAGAAGGATGGCCAGGCCCAAAGAGTAATGGTTAATGAAGTTAAATCCAGTTGGCAACCAGTAACAAGTGATGTTTCACAGGCCTCAGAGGACTGTGGAATTCTCTTTGTGACAGTTAAAGGGATAGGATTGATTGGCAGCAATAATATTAATGGTTAAGGGAGATGGTGTCCAAAACCACTGTAAATAGCGTAAGTTACATTGACTGGTGGCAATTGTAAGACAGCAATACATGATTTGAAACAAACTCAGACTTAACATACTTTGAGTAGCATTACAGCCTGACACTGTTCTCAAAGCAAATTTCCAAATTCCATTACCTAGTTAAGAAAGCTTTCTTCATTCTTGAAGTACTTTACTTTCCTTTTGGAATTATTGATAACTGATTTATTAAGGAACACAAAGAATCCTAATCTAAGTTTTTCTGCAGAGCTGTGTACTTGGAAATTTTAGTGTTTGTTACTAAAGCAACGTAATGGAATTTATCCTTTCAGGCAAGCAAGGGTAATGATACAGTCTTAACACAAACCAAAAGGCAGGTCATTATATCAAACTGAAGACTCTACATACAGTATCAGTTTTATTCTTAGATACCTGGAGACTTGTGTAATTAAATACTGTCTTTGAAATGTCTAGAGTCTTTGTGAATAGTGGATCATTCACATTTAAGGAGAGGTTTTGGCAGTAGTAACCAGATGCACTTTAAAACATCTTTTTTAGGCAGAGGCAGAAAGGCGAGCTCACGAACAAGAGGAGAACAAGGCAAGTGAGGAATACATTCAAAAGCTTCTAGCAGAAGAGGAGGAGGAACACAGATTGGCAGAAGAGAGACGGAGGGAGATGGAGAAGCAGCTGAAGCAAGATGAAGAGTTGGCGTGGCAGCTGAGTAACAGTCTAGTGAGTTAGAATCAAGAGGGGCAGTAGAAAATGTTGATGTAGTGCAGGCAACTTAAGACTTTTTCTCTGAAAAATTGAAATTTTGAATATCTGAATTTATTTTGAGTTGGAAGTTCTTGTCAGCTCCCAGTACATTAGAATCTTGACTGACCATTAATTTTTGAAGAACCAGTGGGAGGGTGAAATACTCCAATCATTTCTTCCTCTGTATTATGCACTTGAAACGTGTGCTGGATGTTTTCATTATGAAACATTTAAAAATACTGGTTTTCTTTTGAATACTTCCTTTTCCCCATGATTTTAGAAATACTCCTTTGGAAGAAATAGATGTCTGTAACCTGTACTGAAGAGGAACATGTGATGACAGTTTACCTTACATTTTCAGGTTTTATTGTTTGTTTTGTTAATTTGTTTTGGGGTTTTAGTTAGTTGGTTTTTGCTACCCAGTAATGATCCTAACGTTGAAAGCTTACCTTACTTACACTTCTAGAATTCTTTGGACACAAGTAATTCTGCAGCAGAAACAAAATAGTTCGCTGGGTTTTCTCCATGTTGTGTTTTGTTTTATATAATGCTATTGAAGAACGATGATTCCAAAGGACATGCGCTCAGCAGTCATTCACCAGCAGGCAGTCTCTCATCTGAAACATCCCCAGCTTCTTTGTGCAAGATGAACAACAAATCGAGCAACTCTGGAGACATTCAGAAGTAATTCAAATTTTTGTTCTTTAATTGTTCATCTGTTTCTTGGTACAGTTGTCCCTCTGCTCTATTTGCTTCCTTGGAATTCTGTACTCCAACTACCCTGGATAATCTGGGGCAAATGTAAACTGTTGAATGTTAAAACATCTCCTCATAGGATAATATGGAAGAGAAGGGAAACACTTGCCCTTCTCTTTTTGGTTTTGTTTGTCAGAATGAACCTGAGGATCTTGATCAATGCAAAGGCCTGACAATTCAAGAAAAAAAGTTTAAAAGGTATACTATTTTTTTCTTTTTAAGGTATCTGTCTCCAAAGCTTCATTGTATATTGGAATCAGGATCATTCTCTAGAACAACAGAAAGAGGAAGGAGTGACTGTGGCTCTATGGTAACTAGAATAATTATGTTATAAATCTCAGTGTTACTAATTAAGGGTTATTTTCTCCTTGTGTAGAGTATTGCAATTCTATATTCCCCTTGCACATTAGCAATTGGCAGTTTCTTTTCCTTCTTGAACTACCTACGGTACTCGTGATTCTTCAAAGGGAGAAGGGAAGAAACCGTGCTTGACAGTCCACAGATGCACACCTATGGCTTACTTCAATAGTTACCTTGTATAGCCTTACAGGTAGCTTACATTAATGTCTTCAGTGAGCTCTGGGTTGCAATTGATGAGGTATAAAACTAAAATGATGGTTCTGGAGCACTGGAGGAGGTTGCACTCTTGATTTTTTTTCATCATTCTATATGTCTATCAGTTCTATCCTTCCTGTTAGGCTTCGAAAGAAGATGAGCAGACTTGAACAGTTGATCTGAGTCATTGTTAAGAGGAGAATGCTGCAGTTGTTTTCTCAGACCTGTCTCTAGGCTTCTGTAGGTTATTTTAAATATTCTCATTATTAAACAGTTCTGTATTTTTTTTAAAGGACAAGAACCAAAGTTAATATTTCAGAGTTTCAGTTAGTACTTCAGAGTTATGAGCAGTGCAGCTATGAGGAGAGAGATTTGCTTTTTATTCATACCCATTGGCTTTTGATAAATTTGTCGGTGGTCTCTCCCTTTTCTGCAGGAGACCAATATCACTGAAGGCAGCAGTTCTGCATGGCAAGATAAGCAAGAGGAAATGCCAACACTGTCTCCGCAGCTGACCGATGTGATTAAAGATTCCAGTGCGAAGGATTTGTTTCTGGAATCATGCATGAACTATTTCAGTTCCTCAGCTTCAGGGGAAACTGTCACTGCCAAGCAAGAAGAAACACCAAGATCAAATTGTCTAGGAGGTGAAGTTCCAGATGCACTTCAGGGAATCACAAAAGGGGAAAGGTCTAGAATAGATCTTTGTAGATCCACAGAAGATGATGGAATTGAGTTAGACAGTGGCAGTTTAACATATACAGAAAACATAAACCTTGAAAATTCTGCTGAAACGTGTACCTGTATTGAGTCAGCAACACATTCTTTGATGTCTCAGAGCAAAAGTGTAAAGTGTGATGTCATGAAGGTGGCTAGACACTTAGATGAAGAGCAACCAGAGAGAATGCAGAGCATTAAAGTGACTCCAAAAAGAAAATTACTGGAGGCACCAGCTGAAGCAGTGGTTGACTTGTGTGTGCTCGATAAGAGGAGAAGAACCTTTCTGGACAGTTTAGAGGAACAAGGGGAGCAGCAAAATGATTTTAACTTGCAGATACAGAAAGCTGTTGAGCAGGAGTTCTATGAAAGGCGTATGCAAGAGGAGCAGGACAGGCTTCTGGCTCTGCAGCTACAAAAACAGCTCAACAAGGAGGAAAGGACACCTAATCGACAGAAGGGCTCTCCAGATGGGTACCTTCTTCGCACCAAACCACCACAACCTCTGAAAGACTCTCCTGCTAGAAAGAGAAGTTCTAAGATGGCAAAAGACTCAAAAGTACAAAAAAAACAGGCTGAAACAATTCACCGCAAGACTCGGAAAGGTTCCTGCAATGAAAACTGGCAGTCCCCTACCAGACTACAATTGAAATCACCCAGCATCAAAGGAGGAAAAGTTTTGAATTGTGTGGTCAATACCAGTGATGCAAACAATGCTTGTTCACTACCAAAGAATAAGCAAAAGACAATTCTTCAGATGTTTAAAAGCTCTGTTGCAGAGTAGATTAGCAGAACCACGTATATATGGTGGAATGAGAATTAAAACCATTGTAATGCTTTCTCCTGTGTTAGTCAAAGCTTTCAGTAAACAGTTTTAAAGTTGTTGGTTTTGAGGGGCATCACCTTTGGCTGCAAAGTGTTGTGTATTTTGAGAAGTTTTGGTAACATACACCCCCAGACTAAAAAATTTTAATTGGTCTTTTATTGACTACAGCTTATTTTCTAGCAGTTTCATTTACATAACTTTGAATGTGAATATTGTTAAGTGTTTAAAACCAAACATAACTGATGATCTTATCTTAAAATGAGAATTCAGAGCCTTTTATGGAAAGTATGCACATTCCACAGAGGAAGGGCTGTCAGCTGTGAGGTTGATGCTTCACTCGGCACAACCACTGTTCTGTTAAACTGAAGCGTGTTACTGGGATTTAGGCTAGTTGTTGAATAGCATTGTTCACGCGACAGTTAATAAGAGTATAACTGGACAGCCAGTCTTGCAGACACAGTCTTTCCCTCTCCCTCTCATATACTAACTCTTGGGCAAAGAGGTGAAAACAAGATTGTTGTCCCACTGCCAAACCTAAGGATTTTCTTAGATGCCAATAGTTTAAGTAGTTGTGGGATTATATTTACCTTTGTTCATAGAGGTCACTTCTGCTAATCTGACTGTCACTGTTGTTAGGAAAAAGATACTTTTGCTTTCTTATCAATAGTGTTCTGCAACTTTACTATTGTATGATAGTATTACCTATATTTAGTGATATTCGATTTTCATACTCAAACTATTTTGAGTCTGATTAAAAACATATAATACTAAAAAAACAAAGTTAGTCCACAAGATAGTTACAATGGAGAAAGTTAAACCAAAAGGAGGAAGAGCAACTGAGAACTGGAGTTGTCAGTATGACATAACTATAATTAACTATTCATAGAACTACTCTGCCTGGCTGTAACTGTTCCTTCCCCCATTTTTAGAAGGACTACTAAATACTGTCTTCCAGATGGGTTTAAAACTGACATCATTCAAAAGAATTACATTTTATACATGTGGGGAACTGGGGGATGTAGGAAGTTGAGGGTGGTGAAGAGCTGACTAGCTGCTAACTTAGCAGAGGAAGTGTTCTTGCTAGATTGTCATTGCTACTATGAAACCATCTTTTGGCCTTTCTTTGCTTATAATGATATACTTTTCCACTGTAGATGTTTGAAAGAGAGCAAAGCACCAAATTACGTTGCTGAAGCGTGTGTGCTAATCACCAAAGTTAGCAAAATTAGTTTTGTTTTAAATGTGTCCTTTTTTCAAACCTCATGTTGCCTATAGACCTTAACTCAGCTCTGGGAAATTTGTAACAAAATACTTCAAAGCCATGTTTTAAGTTTTACAAAACAAAACATGAAACTCTATTGAAAGGATGAACTTTATAGCATACCAAGCCAACAAAGTGAATTTGGTTCTTTTATTTGCCTATGTGTCTCTAGTAATGGTAGGTTTCTCATAAAGAAACTCTAAAATTAGATTTTTTTGAGAAAGTTACAAGAGGGGACTAATTGCAAATCGTTCCTTTTTCCTCTTGCTGCCTTGGCCATTGTACTAGAAGCCTTCTTTCAATACAGATCTGTTTCTGTTTAATCCTTGCCTTTGTTTGGGTTGTTTTCTGTCTTACCCATCCAGTTAAATATAATCCTTCATTAATTAAAGCGTTCTTTAAGGCAGATAAATTGACTGTATTCATGCTAGTGACACTCAGTCTTTCCAGTCATGAGAAGGAAGCTCCGTTTTCAGAACAGATTAAGAAAAACACTATTTTTTAAGTCTGTTCAGACCCATTTTACAAGCAATTTCTGAAGTCTGATGTCTATTTTTAACTTGCTCAAAAGATGGTCCCTGTTCTGGTGTGGAGGTCCTCCTTCCCACATCATGTCTCCTGATGACTGTTGCCTGTTCTCATGCATGGCTGAGCAGAGGCACCATGTGCTCCTCTGATTTATTGCTGTTTTGGTGTAATGGGTTGTTTAGGATTTCAGAGCAGGTTTGGAGTGGTAAGGGCAGTTCCTGACCTCTTCCTATGCAGGTCACCCCTGCAGCCACCTGCTGCCAAAACTGTAAATTTTAAAACTGGTTTGTGCCCAATACAACTGTTTTCTGCAATTTGAGACAGTTTATTTTTATGGTCCTGACAGTGCTGCTATACTCTTCTAAGGGGTTTGAACTGCTGCCCTGTTCTTCTCAATAACTACTTCTGATGTTTAGGACTGAAAGAGTCAGACTCTCAAGTGGAACTGCTGGCCATTCATATGTAAGAAATAATATTGCATGTATCACAAATTCTGACCCTGGTTAATTGCTGTATTTCTCTCAGATCAACCATCCTTATACTCCAATACAGCAGTGCTGGCTTTGGTGTTGCTTTTATGGCCGGGTCCTGATGTTTGAGAGATATACTTGGTGAAAAAGAAAGGGAAGCAATACCTGGATAAACTCTAAAGAAGCTGAACAGAATGAAGCTAGAAATGAAGTATATATCACCTAACAGCTTTGGTCTTCATTAGGGTTAGTCTACTGCTCTTACTGTTTTGGATACTAAGTAAGTTTAGTCATAAGATGGGAAGCATTTTGTTTAAAAAATGCAGTATGAGAGCTCACTAATTCAACAGGATCATGTAGTCTAGCTGAGTACACCTCAACAACGTGGAGTGAGTTGATATAACAGCTCACTGCCAAGGACGAGGCTTCTTCACTTCCAGCAGCTTTGTCACTTGAGGACTCTCCATGATCTAATTCCAGATGTTAAGAAGGTAGAGGAAGCATCAGGGGGGGAGAGAGTAAGGGAGGGTGTTCTTTTCTGGCAACAGTGTGCTTGTGCAAGTAGCTCAGCTGTGCATGAAGCCATGTCCCAGTATACGGGATTGCTTGCTCCATTTAATACCATGTGTATCTTCCATATAAGCTTTATGAAATGCATGAAACCAATCCCAGTTAGAAGTTTGATAAGGGAGGACTTTTTGTATCTCACTCTTCAGTCTCCCATGGACTTAATTCCTTGCGATCAATAGCAAATCCTGCTGCTGTCATTCCACTGAAAATAAATACAGAAATTACAGAAGTTATCTATTTCAATGGTGTTTGTGAAGCAAGAGTTTGTACTTAGGCTGTCTGAGCTGGTGTAACTGAGTAGTGCACAAAAGGATGAGCTCACCTACCTTTAGCTAGCTCTAGTGGTTTATTTATCCTCTTTATGAACAAGTTCAACTTATCTAACAGCCAGGAGAGGAAAAAAAAAACCCAGACCAAACAAGTACCAAAAACCCCAAATATATTTTTACAGACTTGGTTGCTTCTCTAAGAACCAGAGCTGGTGTGGGGATGGGAGGAAGAGAAGGAACAGATCTACCTGTTTTCACGGCCACCAAGTTTTAAAATTCTTGGGTCTCTAAGGAAGTTTTTGCTTTCTGTGGTTCTCATTTTGACACTTAATTGACACGGTGCTTTGCAGCACTCTAGCCTGATGACAATGGTGCCAGCAAGCCAGTCAGGTGCCCTGCTATGCTGTGAAACGAATTAAAGTAGTTAAATACTCACTTTCTAAGGGTGCAATTTCTGCAGGTAGTATAGGGATCTAAACCACCCCGGGTGCTTCTTGTTGAGGCTCGCTCTTTTCTGACTTCAAAGAACTGACAGCGAAAATATCCCAATAGCAAGTGCAGCCCCATAACGAGCTCCCTTGAAAGGAGCAGCCACACTATTTCTTGGCCGCATCTGTGGCCCCTATACATGCTTCTATGTGTCGGCAAAGGCGTGCCAGGCCCCATGCTTCGTCGTGGACATCTGTGCAGAGAGAAATTCGCGTGGAATTCTGGCCTTATGCCGCGAGTGTTTTAATGTCGCTAAAGCCTTTGATTCTCTAGTCGTGCGATTAATGAAATCAGAGGGTCTAAAATGTAGGGAAAACGCTTGTCAGGTGTGGTAGCATTTGAAAAGACGCGGAGGTCGCTGAGTTCGCGGGGGAAACTTTGCGTTGCCACGGCAACTCCCGCCACTCCCGGCAGCTAAGGCGACAGGGCGGAGCTGGCCGTGCTGCCACGGCAACTCCTGCCCCGTGGCGGCCCGTAGAGGCGCCTCCTCGGCGGCGGGCAGAGGAAGGGCAGGGTGGGCCCCGCGCCTGCGCGCTGGAGCGCGCGGGACGGTGGCGTGCGTGTTGTTTTGCGGCGGCGGCGGCAAGATGGCGGCGCACGGGGGCTCTGCGGTCTCGTCGGCGCTGAAGGGGTTAATCCAGCAGTTCACCGCCATCACGGGTGAGGCACACGGAAGCCGGGGCCCGCTGAGCTCGGCCGAGGCTGCAGCCGTTGCATGCATAACGGGCGGCTCCTTTTCGGCCCCTGTCGCCGTTTCAGGGGTCGTCCATCCTGGCGGTCCGGGAGGGGGAGGCCGGCGGGAGGGGCGGGCTGCGGCGTGATCGGGTTGCGTGGGGCGAGGCGGAGCGGCGCCGGCGGGCGGCCGTGGGCACGCTTCCCCCGTCTCCCGGGAGGCCCTCTGGCTGCTGCCGCGGCCTCCCTCGAGGCGAGAGGCGCTGGCGACACACGGCCCTGTCAATGGGCACGCTCTGGGGCCCAGCCCGCCGCCCCAGCTGCCTGAGGCTTGGGGCCGGGCAGCGGTGGTGCTTCTGCCCTGTACTTCGTGGGATTCCCCTCGCATTTAGCGGTGGCTCGGAGAAGCCTCTTGATTGTCCCCGGTCGGCCGAGCTTCTCGGTGGTGCAGATGTCTGTCCTTCGTGCCCGCGGTCCGGTCCGCTGTGCTCCGAGAACTGCGTCCTGCTCCTGCAAATAAAGCTGATGGCTGGGAGAGAGGTTGCAGCTGATCCCTGAGTCTGCATTAAAAACAGAACAAAACCAATCTTAAAGTACGGTCAACTTACTGAGAATTTAGTTGCTGACAAAAATATCAAGTCGCTTTTCAATCGAAGTTTGTGGCAGGTGATAATTCCTGCTTTAGCTTGTGTACTTGGAGTGCTTGACCCACTTTGTGTTTAATCCACTTTACTGTAGTTTCCCCTTGCTTACTGCACTACTTAGGAAATACTGAAGGAGTGTATTATAAACATCTTTGGTTTCTTTCAGTTGATACAAGTAAAACTGCTTTTGATTCAGTTACTCTAACCAGCTCAGTTTCAGGTTGTGTCGCTGTACTTAGGCTTGGATGCACTCGAATCCTGAGCAGGCATGTTGAGGGTGCCTTGTGAACACACCAGGTATACTGGGAAATTGTTGATCATTCATAAGAGCACCCCTCTTACATACTCTCACACAGGAAAAAGAAAACCGAACCTGCTAGGTTTCATCCATCCACTGTTATAGTGGATGATGAAAGAGTTTTGAATTTTTATTTTTCCATTTTAACAGAATTTAAGGTTGTATCCAAAAGCAGTGGGGGCAGTGTTGTTCTAGAGCTTGATACTGGCACGATTTGACAGGTGCTTAGAAGCGCATACCCTTACTGATTTGTGTTAGCAGCTTTCAACTTTGAGTTTTAAGTGTACAAAACCACTCCTGTCTGTGAGGGGGAAAAGCTGGATAAATGCTATACAGCAGTTTGATTCTACCGTAGATAATAGCAAAGGGTGAGAAGAAATCCTCTTTGACATATTGCTCTTTTTCAGAAGGCAGTATTTGCTAAAGGAATGTAGCTTTACCCGTGAATCTTTACCAATGAAATGATGGAATCTCTTTGAAATTTGCTTTGAGACTTAACAAATATTTACTATTTTCTGTTTGCCAGCACAAGCACTGAAAGCCTTCATCCAATGGCAGTTTTCTTAGGAGTGATGAAGAACCCGTACAAGCACTTCTTGTGTTTGTGTCTCTTCAAATATTGGAGGATTGAATATAATTTTTCTTCTAGTTTTTCTAAATGAATGACTGTACAGTGAAGTTGTAGGGTGGTGTGCATATTCCAGACTATACAGATATTAATTGCTATAATTGACATAGAAATGAGTTGAAAATGCTGAAAAGCAGTTGTTTGAAGAATGTGAACTTGATGCTTTCGCATTATTTTTTTGAGATGTTGCTAGTTTTTATTTAGCAATGTCTTCATCTTGATCCAGGTCTTAAAATACAACTCACTGCCATCCAAGTACACTTCTCATGGCAGGTTGGGTTTTTTGGTTTTTTTTTTGGAAAGCCAGTTTCCTCGGTCAGTTTGGCTAATGGAATGGGTGCAGGTCGTTTAGAACTGATATGTCTCTACAGTTGCAAAGTGTGTTCTCTCTTCAAACTACAGTTTGAGTGTTTCCTGGAAAATCTTGAGAAACTTCCAAATGTGTTTTGCCTAAACTAATGTTATCTATGACTCTAATGCTGGGGAAAGTGTTTTCTTCATTTTGGTAACTTGCAGTGAACCTGGTAAGAATTGCTACAGATCCAAAAGCTGCTCTCAAAGTGATTCAGCTACATTTTGCCACTCTTGCTCTCTACCAGTCTTCTGTTATGAAAACAGACCCTTTGGCAGCCCACCACCTATAGAGACAGGTGCTGTAGTAAGGAGACATTTAAAGGGTTGGGTGCAGGAGAGCTTCGATAGATGAGGGTGCTTCTGTTGATCGTATGGTTTATGAGAAGTTGGATGACTCTCTGAGGAAAGAGTTATAAGTGATGTTTAGAACTGCTGTTTCATCCTGAGCAGCAAGAATAAGACTGGATTTAGTTGTACTTAAAAAAGTTTTTAATAAGTTAGTCATTATACAAATAACTGTAGAAAAGTACAACTTTCTTCCTCGGCTTTCTCCCTGCCCCTTAAATGAACTGAGCTGCTGTTTGTTTTTGCCTTTTAGTGGAATCAGTAAAAGAGGATGTCTTGTCTTCCATCTCTAAATACCTGTTGTAAGTGGATAAAAAACTTTAGCAGCTGGTTTAGTATTCTCTCAGTTAAAATCTTAATTCAGGTTTTCATATTTTTATATTTTATTTTTATTTTTGCCAGGAAAAGATCTGACCTCCTAGAAAAAAACTAAAAAAAAAAACACGCTAAACCCCCTCAGATGGCTTCCACTAAGTTTTCTCTTGATGGAAGAAGTCTGACTGTCCTATATGCAGGTGTTTCCTTCCTCCATGAGATGTATGTTTGTTTCTTTTAAAAGCTGCACTTCAGAAAAATGGCAACTGATGAACTGTTCTTTCTAATTATTAATGATACGAGAGAGAAAGCTTGCTGGTCAGTTGTTCCTAGTGCTTCCATTCAAAATGCTTTCCAAAGAATGTTTTCATTTTTCTTTGGCATTACAGGTGCCAGTGAAAGCGTGGGAAAGCACATGCTTGAAGCATGCAACAATAATCTGGAGATGGCTGTCACCATGTTTCTGGATGGTGAAGGCATAGCAGAGGAGCCTAGCACCAGTTCTGCTGGGGTGTCTGCTGTTCGACCACATACTGAGTATGTATCTGATGAACATGTCTGTATAAATGAGTAGTTTTAAGTAGTCTTAAGAATTTAATAGTGTAAGGCAATAAGGCAGTTGACTTCTACCTTCCTGTCAGCTCATTGTAATACGTGCTTCTTTGATGGTCTTGTTAAATTGTTTGGTCCAGTATTGTTCTAAATAAATAAGTTCTTATTACAGAAGTTGGTACATAGACTGAAGTAAGTTAGTATCTCTTGCATGTGCTTCTGAAGTTTTCTGTAGCTTATAGTTACTGGTTTTTGCAAACATAGCTGAAGTTGTTGAAGTAGGGATCCAGTACGCAGTCTTACTTTTAAATTGTTCCCCCAGTCTTGCTTTACGTTGATTTGGCAGTTAGAGAGTTCTGTTGTTTTGGTTCTTATAAAAGTGGTGACCTTAGTCCCATTTGTAAGGGGTTTTGTGTGTTGTTATAAGTGCAGCCAGATTTGGCACTGGAAAGGCTAGATCATGTACGCTAGTAAGCAGAGGAATACGCAACTACAAGATCTGCATCAGTGTCTTACACGTCAGATGTGAGTAAAGAGAAGAGTTGTTCCACTTGAGCATGGCAAAGAGGCTTTCGGTGCTGTTTGTTAATGTGTCTGCATGAGATAAATGGAGTGTTTTGAGTTGAAGGTAATTGATATATGTCACATTCATTAAATGTTCTAAAATAAACCTAGCAACGCTTTTGTTTTTATGAAAATCTTCCACTAACTTTTAAAGAAAATTCTTGCCACTCATACCTCTGAAGCACATGTATAAATTTAAGCAATTCTTTTAGTACTAACCTTTATAGTTGATGTCAAGTGCCTTCCTGTGTGAACCTTTGACAGGTAATGAAGTTAAAACTGTATTTGTAGTAGGTGTTAGAGTTCTTATTTCTAGACAACTTCTGGCACATCAGTGACTTAAGATTGAAGTTTATTGGAACACTTTCTTTTTTTATACTTGACACCCTCCAGGTGCTGGTCAGCTTAGTGTTACTTCTAGGAAGAGAGAACAATAAATATGCAAATGCAAAATGGAGAATAAGTAGCTTCACAACATCAATCAAAGATGTGGAGGTTAATAGCAAGGTTAGTGCATCCTGCTGACATTATGAGTTATTTTTTGAAACCTGGATGTCCAAGAGCCAAAAACTGCACAGTTTATAACCTTGAGTCTGAGGAAATTGAGTCTGAGGTGATGGAGCACTTTATCCTTGACTCTGTCTCTAGGCATATCAAGGATAAGGGGGTCATTAGGAGCAGTCAGCATGGGTTTACCAAGGGAAGTCATGTTTGACTAACCTGATAGCCTTTTATGAAGACATAACCAGGTGGATAGATGATGGTAGAGCAGTGGATGTGGTTTATCTTGATTTCAGTAAAGTGTTTGACACTGTCTCCCACAGCATCCTTGCAGCTAAACTGAGCAAGTGTGGTCTGGCTGATTGGGTAGTGAGGTGGATTGTGAAGTGGTTGAAGGACAGAAGACAGAGAGTCGTGGTCAATGGGATGGAGTCTAGTTGGAGGCCTGTGTCTAGTGGAGTCCCTCAAGGGTCAGTACTGGGACCAGTACTTTTCAATCTATTCATAAACGACCTGGATGAGGGAACAGAGTGTGCTGTCAGCAAGTTTGCTGCTGACACTAAAGTGGGTGGAGTGGCTGACACACCAGAGGGTTGTGCTGCCATTCGGCGAGACTTAGACAGGCTGGAGAGTTGGGCAGGGATAAATTGAATGAAATTCAGTAAGGTGAAGTGTTGAGTTTTGCACCTGGGAAAGACCAACCCCAGGTATGAGTATAGGTTGGGGGCTGACCTGTTGGAGAGCAGTGAAGGGGAAAGGGGTGTGGGGGTCCTGGTGGATGGAAGAATGACCATGAGCCAGCAGTGTGCTCTTGTGGCCAGGAGGGCCAATGGGATTCTGGGGCGTATTAGAAGGGGTGTGGTTAGGAGGTCAAGAGAGGCTCTTCTTCCTCTTTACTCTACCCTGGTATGGCCGCATCTGCAATATTGTGTCCAGTTCTGGCCCCTCAGTTGAAGAAGAATAGGGAACTGCTGGAGAGAGTGCAGCGCAGAGCCACCAAGATGATGAAGGGGCTGGAATATCTTCCTTATGAGGAAAGGCTGAGGGAGCTGGGTCTCTTTAGCTTGGAGAAGAGGAGACTAAGGGGTGACCTCATCTATGCTTTTAAGTATGTGAAGGGTGTGTGTCGGAAGGATGGGGTCAGGCTGTTCTCAGTGAGGCCCAGTGACAAGACAAGAGGCAATGGCTGTAAGCTGAAGCATAGGAGATTCCATGTGAATGCATGTAGAATTTTTTTCCCAGTTGAGGTGCCAGATCACTGGCACAGACTGCCCAGAGAGGTTGTGGAGTCTCCTTCTCTGGCGATATTCAAAACCCATCTGGATGCACTTCTGTGTGACCTGGTCTAGGGAATCCTGCTGTGGCAGGGGGGTTGGACTAGATGATCTTTTGAGGTCCCTTCCAACTCCTAACATTCTGTGATTCTGTGTGATTCTTTGAAAGAGGGCACTTCGTTAGTAGTTCATAGGCAGGATATAGCAATGGATTTTCATGGGTGAGCCCTTGCCCTCCTTCTCATAGATCCATGGGCCTGGTGACCACACTGAATGATACTGCTTCAGAGCCCTTGTGATTTCTTTTCTTCTCCTAGTCATAATTTGAGATTATCTAGCTGTCTCTGCAATCATAACTGAAGCATTGATATGTGAGAGAATGCAGCTATGTAAGCAAACAATTGCTTCAGGAATAAGAGGGAAGTTGCCATTTTGACCATCTTATTTTCCTTCCTCTGGGAAACAGAGGACTGAGTTTTAAGTGGAAGCAAAAAGTCTTCCAATAGAAGAAAACTAGTAATAAGGAAGATAATATTTTTTTCTCTACCTAGATAATCAGGGAGGAGGGTGGCAAGTGAATGAATTAGCAGCCTTTGCTAAGTTTTAAGAAACTTCTCCAAGTTCTAAGAAAGTTATTAAAGAGGATGTTTAAATAGTAGATTGACAAAGCCTGGGATCAAGTCACCCAGGAATTTGTGTAATCTACTGTGAAGACTTAGAAAGGTCATCCATGCCAGATCTTAATGCAGAGTGTACCAAGTCCTGCATCAGTGCCATGAGTGGCGATAGACAGTCTCTTGAGCTCCCTTTTGACCCCAAATCTCTTGTTTCTGTGCAATGACAACAGCAGCATCCTTAGCTGGTTCAAATTTCAAGAGCCTTTGGAGTATGGTGGGATATGATTTATATGGTACTTGGAATATTATAATCTGTCTGATTTTTAATTTTTTTTCTTCCCCTTTGATAGGGATGAAGTACGAGCTCCAATTCCTCAGAAACAGGAAATTTTAGTAGAGCCTGAGCCCTTGTTTGCAGGTAGGCTTGCGTTCTTATTGTTGTTGTTGTTTACCTTGAGATGAGTTAAGTGACAAAAGAAAACCACAACTTGCTGAATATGGAGAAAGCACTGTATGTATTTTTATTCCTGTGGGGTTTGTTTGTTTGTTTGTTTGGGTTTGGGGGGGGTGGTGTTGCTGGTTTTCTTTTTTTCCTGCTGCAACTCTGCAGCTGTTTAATGTGATTGCATACTTATGTTTTTGAAAACTTCACACACTAGAGATGCTGTATTCCCCGTGATGCTAATTGTCTAACTCCTGTTTCTGAAGTCTTTGTGAGGAGGCAACAGCCCATTAGTTGCGATAAGTATACATCTGTGTTCTGGGTGTTCAGAACAATGTGATACAGCTGTGAAGGTGTTCAAGATGGTGGGGTAAAAGATTGAGCCTTGACTGATGAGTGAAAATGAAGAGGACAAATGCATACTTGTCAGGGAGGGTGATACATCAGAAAGAAGGGCTGAACTGTGTGATTACTCATTTTCATCAATTTCTCATTTAGGAATTTGCTCTTTAAAGTGCACCATGCAGCTAGTTTTCTTGTTTATGTTCTGAAGTTGTTTATCACTTTTGCTTTGAAGCATTTTTTTCCTCTAAGGAAGGGGGTGATGGAAGTGCTGTTTCCTTAAGGGTACTTATCTAAACACTGTTCGCTCATGAAAGACCGTAATGTTCTGAATCTTAAAACCTCAATCTCAAACCTCTGCTGTAGTCATTCTTCTATAGTAGCACAGGGGTGGAACTAATTTATCAGGACTGTATCAGAATGTATCGTGCATTATCCTCTGCTTTTTTGTAGTGTCCATGTGTCTATGTAGATCTAAGGCTATTGTTTTTATGTGTATTTCCTCTGGCTTTCTGAGGCTCTGGCCTTCTCACGTTGACTAGGCCATTTCTGGCTGTCTGGCTTTTGCTGTGTCGAGTGGATTGAGAGTCTTATCCTTTTAATCAAGGAAAGACACACAAGTGCTCATTTTTAAAGTGGTCTCATACCTGTAAGAAATGCTCTTTTCTGTTGTTCAGTTCCTGTGCTAGAAAGAAGATGGAGGCCAAGCTTCAGGTTTACTCTGGAACTGGTTTTCTCTTGGTGTCTTTTTTTCAACATCAGAAAAGTCTTTAGCCAGGATGCACAAGCTGAGGTGTGGCTCCAGAAGAAGGTGCCCTGCTGATGGCTCTCCGAAGACAGTGCACTTGTTCTGTAGCCCAACAGAGTTTCTGACAAAGGTCTGTAGACTCCTATGGGTTCAAAAATCTGAGAAGTGCAGGATTAAGATCTGACCCTAGTGTTTGGTCATGTTCTACCCATTTGTCACACACTGATCACAAATGGACTGTCACTGACCACCCACCAGAAGTGATCTGTGGGTCAGTGATAGCCTCCTGGCACTAGCAGTGCTAGTATGCTCACTAATGCCACTTCTGTTTATGATATGAAGCAGTCTGACGAATTGCAGAGATACTTCACTTGGTCTTTTCAGCTATAACCTCAAGGCAGGGGACGTGCTGGTTTCTGGTTTTAGCAGTGGCATACTGAGATGGTTGTATGAGCTTAGGTTTTCTTGCAGTTGAAGAGATAATCCTGTCTAGTTGCGCTCTGCCAGATACATGGATCCCTTCTTGCAGTACAAAGGATATCACGTAAGCATGTACTTGGAATTCTGTGAACATCTTCACTAGCGCTTCCAGGCTGTAGTTAAACCTTGCAAGAGAAATGCTGATCTTGCTGAAGTGGTCCTTCAGTTGCTGTTCTTAGGTGCAGTTTAAGTTGCTCTGAAGTTGGCTTTAATGGGTTGTGCATTCACTTAGAGATGAAAGAGGTGTTACATGTTTGAGTTAGGCATTATTTGCAAGCATGTTCTGCATTTAGGCTTACTTTCTTTTTCCATTATAGTCTCTATGGGATATACTGATTTTTTTTCCTTTGTACTCTATATGAGAAGAATGCAAGAAACAGGTAGTGTTCTTTATGCCTTTGGTTGTGGCACAGGGTGAAAGATGAAAAATGTTGCATATACTATTGGTGCAAAACCAGAAGGGCCTCTGAAATCAAGTTTTGGAGGTACTCGCTGTATGACCTGTGCATAGGTCATGCTTTCTCACTGTGAATGGTTTTTTTTTTACTACAGGTTTCTGCTGAGTATATGTTGTATTAATTTTACTTTGCGTAGCTTGTTCGTTATTTATTATGTCTTGTAACAATTAGACTTCGAAAGTTCTATCTTTAAATAGTTCTTCTTTCACTTAATAGTAAGGCAGAGGAATAGTTGGAATAAGTCTTGGCAGCCAGTTATGTTTCACATTCCAAGTACAGTGGTTGCATAGGACTTGAGAGGTACTATTAGGTACTATTCCACTTACCTTCTTGGGTTGCTGTCTCCGTCCAGCTGCAGATAATTTATTCTGAAGGTTTACTTGCAGATATAATACTGGATCCATTGGAAGAGTGTGGGTGTTGCCAGTCCAGCCAAAAAGTTGAGACAGTATCTGGATAATAGATCAGAAAATAATAGAAATGCATTGTGGAAAAAAAACCCCAAATGCCTCTCTTAATAAAAAAATATTCTCCCAGGAGGTTTAATATTTTGAAGTTTTTCATCTACTTGAAGGCCTTTGGTAAAAACATGTTGATGCTGTGGCAGCACTGCTGCTACATACTGATGAGCCTTGGTGAGTGCATCAGAAGGGGCTAAGTTTAAACTTTTGTATATTGTTGATACATTATTTTGTTTTTGTTTTGATACATTATTTGTTTACAGGACAAGGTTTGCTGGAGAGGAGGATGTGTTAGGAAATGGGTCTTACAACCTGTTCCCATCCTTCTGTCCTCCTCTAACTCTTCCTAATGGCCTTCTCCTACATCATTCATGCTTTGGGTTCCTATTTAGTTTCCCAACACGTGATGGAAAGTACTAATATGTAATTATTTTGATAGTATACATTTGAAATAATTATTGAAATATTTTTTTTAAGCTCCCAAGAGACGCAGACCTGCACGATCAATATTTGATGGCTTTCGGGATTTTCAGACAGAAACCAGTAAGTGTCTACATGTTATTGTTTGAGGGTTAAGGCTAGATTGACCACCACCCAGCAAGAGACACTCTCGACTACTCACCTCTTCCCCCCTCCCTGCTTTGCCCCAGGAGGGAAAAGGAAATGAGACTTGTGGTTTGGAAAACAAAATGACTGTAACTACTTTAATGAAGATAGTAACAATAGATAATATATGTGAATATATGCAGAGCCAGCATCAAAACCCAACCCCCCCTTGATGGTGACTTTATCACCGTCCCCACTGGTACTGTGACAGGAGGCTTCCAGCAGCAGATGGGAATCAGACTCGGGGGGGCTGGATCCTGGAGCTGGATTCAGGAGCAAAAGGCAGAAAGAAGCAGCAAAGATGGGCCCAGAGAAGCAGGAAGTGAAAGAGGGAGCAGAGGGAACTGCCCCTCAGATTTATATCGAGTATGATGTGTATGGAGTGGAATACTTAGTTGGTCAGTTTGGGGTCACCTGTCTTGCCTGCTTCTTTCCTGTAGGTGCAGACTTCTACTCTGCACCCTCTCCCAGTAGGAGTCACAAAAAAAAAAGAAATTCAGCAGTGTCCCTGGTTTACATACCAATCCTCAGCAGTAAACCCAAACATTAGGCCTAATCACTGCTGGAAGCAGGCACTGTTTCTGAAAAACATACTGCCAGCTTCAGAAATGCAGTCACCAAAAGGAGCCTCTGCTGGAAAGCAGGGCCACCGAACAGAATCAGTTCTGCTCCAGACCAAACCAGGACATTACAGATATGTAAACTGGAGGTTCTGTCTTTTTTTTAATGCAAGTGAGATTGCAAAATAATTTGTTATAGGCTAGGGCAGCTTTCAATCATTGAATGGTTTTTAAATTGTGTAGTTTATAGCAAACATTTAAAAAATAGCATTAGTAAGCTGTTCATTGTTATAGTGTCAGTACTGTTTGGTGACTTAACTGTAGCACAAATATTGAAAAGACAAGGTTGTTAGTTTATTGTTCTGGGGTGACTGACGGGAGAACACTGAGTAATGGACCCATGAATCAAATAGTGAGGATACTGGTCCAAATGCTCTTGCTGGTGTTGCATAAGTAAAAGCTACAGACAGTATATTCTGTCTGCTTTGGTATGACACTTTATCTTGATAACTCTCAAAAACCCCCTTTTTCTCCTCTGGAGTGAACTGAAAAGGGAGAAGAATCCACCACCCATGTGGAAATAAAGTTAATTCACTGAATTTTTCTTGGCTAGCCAGTGGTCATTTTGGCTCTTGAATTAGATCTGAGTAGCCCTGTGGCTTCTTCCTTGGCAGTTACTGTTTACCACCGTCTATCAGTTCACATGTTGAGTCTCCAAAGGACAAAGCATTAGCTGTTAATTTAAGCATTAAGTTTCATAGAATATGGTTATTTGACAGCAGAATACCAGATAGAGTTGTGCATTTGTTATCACTGATGTTGCTGGAGTGTTCCAGAGGTCTAACCATGGACCATGTTCTCATGTGGTTAGGTACTGTTGGATGCCAAGCTGAAAGTAAGTATTCATAATTACTCCTTCCCCCGACAAACTTGTTAAGGGTTTTAGAGTAATAAAGAACTCATCAAGTGCTAAAGTCACTGGCAGCTGCATAAATGAAAATACACCATTTACAAAATCATCAGAACCTTAAGTTTTTTCTCATCACCTCCACTCTAAGTCATTTAGAGATAAACAATATATAAAAATGATTGTGACAACTTAAGATGAAACTTTATCATGCTTTTTAGTAAAGCTTCATAGATTGTATCACAGTCTGGCTATTGCTGAAAAAGCAGCCTTGGCCATGAAAGTCCTGATTATGTCCTGGCTCCTAGGACTGCTTCACAGTGACCTGTTGACAGCTCCTTTCACTGCTGGAAAGTGTTTGGTCTTGGGATAGTTATTGCCCATTTCAGCTCACTTGGTTCCATAAAGTACATTGTATTGCTGAATTTTTAGGTGAGCAGTTTTTGTAATTTACCTTTATTGTATATAATAATGTCACTAAAAGAAACATGCTCAAAAGTGTGATACATGGGGATGAATAAGACTGAAAACCTGTACACCTGAAAGAGACAGTGGTATCTCGAGCCGATTGTGGGTAGAGTAGATAATTTTACAAAGATATTTCTTCATGTAAGCCACGTCTGGTTTGTTTGTTTGTTTTTCTTTCCTGTGGAATTGCCTTATGGTCAATAAATAGAAATACTGGAATAGAAATATTGGAAGCAAAATTTATGCTACAGTCTAGCTCAGTTTTCCCTTTTAAAAGTATCGCTGAGGACAGTTGTGGTGTTTTTTGGTCATTTGTTTTCAGTTACTGGCATATGACCCCCTCTGCTGATACTTACATTTATTAAGCTGTTTTTTAAAAGAGAAATAAATGACCAGTGCTTGAGAAATCTGGGGTAGGTGGGTTTCTTACCTTAGCAGCTGATCTTGTTCAGTGTGGTCTAACTTTGTGACTCTAGTGCCAAAGTTTTGTGTATGAACGTATAGCCAATAACAAATCTGCCTTGTGAGTATTTTGTCTAATTCAGTTTCCTTTCGTCTTGGGGCTTTGCAGTTCGACAGGAACAGGAGCTACGAAATGGAGGGGCAGTAGATAAGAAACTCACTACTCTAGCAGACCTCTTCAGGCCTCCTATTGATCTGATGCACAAAGGCAGCTTTGAAACAGTAAGTTTTGAAATTTTGGTACAGTTCCTTATGTGTTAACTGTGTCTAGTGTGTGGAAGCCTTGTGTTAGGCTTCTGGCGTGTATGGATCCACTGTTGGATGACCAAAAAGTTAGAGAAGACTGTATAGTGATAAACATTAGATGCACTGCATATGGAAATATTGATGACTTACTGAAGGACTTAACTAATGATGATAGACCACATTGCTTATCTTTAAATGTCAGTATGGCAAACCATACTTGGTTGAAAGAATCTAGTGCTCAAGGGAGGCTGGTCAAAATGGAAAAATTGCATCCCTTGAAATATCTCTGTAGAGCACAGTACAGAAAAAGATGAAGTAAGATTACTTTTGATAGGTGTGCAAGTACTTTACAGGGGGCGATATATTTTGAAGCACAGCCCTCCTAAGAAGCTCAGGAGGAGTTATGTTAACCTAGCTAAGTGGTTGCTGATACCTGAGCTAGTAAAAGTAGTCGAGTGCGCCTCTCATGAAGGCAAAACTTTATCTTCAGTAGAGGTCTTGCTCTTGTATAAGATCACAGTGGTTGTCTTCTGCACCCAATAGGAATGGAAAAAGTATCCAAGAGATTGTCTGCCTGAGAAGGGGACTGTTAGCTTTAAGTAATTTCAGGTGTCACTTTTCCTATCTGTGTAGGCATGTGTGGACCTGGTCATAAGTTGTTATTATGTGTATCAGTGATTTAACTAATGATTAGAGAATATGCAAATCAGTATATATTTTTATTTTTTGAGTCCATAATTTCTAGATATTCCTCAGAAGTTGCAGTTACTACTGAACTGATGATGGTGATGATGATGATTATTATTATTATATAATGATTTCATGAGAATGCAAACTAGTGATCAAATGGTGCAATACAGATGCTGCAAACAGTACTGGAGATCTGACTGCATGAGGTGAACAAAAATATTATTTACATTCTTTTCACATTTGCCATTTTACTACCATGCAACAATACTAGAGCTCTGATGGAGAAGTTTTGGAGAAATGCTGTGTGCCTTTATTGAGTCTCCAGCTCTCATCCTGTTGGCCTCATCTCTCTTTTTTTATGCTTCCCAAATCACGAGGCATCAGTTGGCTTGTCACTAATTCCTGTGTTCTGACAGTGCTGTCCATATGTTTAATCTTCTAACAAAATTCCAGGTTTGAAAGGATGCTAACAGAGAATAGCTGTCTCTAACTCAGCATGTAGTTGGGTGTGAGGAGGCAGATAAGCAAACTGAAATAGTTGGTACTGAAGCATCTCTGCCTTGTGATATGTGGTTCAGGGTTTACTTCAAACAAGGTTGTGCCAAGGCCTCCAACTGATCATACCTACTGGGCATGTGGTTCAGAGCTGTTTCAGAACCCAGTGAATGCACAGTTAAAGACAATTCACTTGAAAACAGCCAGTGCTGCTCAAGACTGGAACCTACAGGCAGTCAGCGAGCACCCTCTGATCTCAGCTGTCGAATTCAAGATGTGTGCTAGTCTTTCCTCCAGACTTGCTGAAAACATTATCACGACTTTAGCAATGTTGCTTGTGATATTCACTATAGTCAGAAGTGGTTTCAGAGGATTGAATAACTCATTGATAGATCTGTTTCTCCTAAAGTCTCTGCGTTGTTATTCAGTCTTGTAAATTTAAAACAAAACAAAAAAGGAAAATAAAAAGGGGTGATGGAGGGGCGTATATACACACCTTGTCCTCTTTGCAATAACTCAGATGGAAAGATGCACACTTTCTGCTATTGGTGTTCACCTTTTTGTGTTCTTGTACAGCTTTGCCCCATGGCATATCCTTCATTTCAAACTGACGCTTCTCAACTTCATGGCAATAAAAATCTTCAGCTTCTCAATTTGTTGACTGTTACCCCTTCCATTTTGCCTGGGACAGTGTCAGGCCTCATATGAATTCAATGACCAGAGTCTCTCAAAATTGCTCTCTACCAAGCTGCTGTTACTGTCTTCCCTCTCTGTAGGCTTGGATAAAAATATATAAACTGTATAATAAATAAGAGATATTTATCCCATTCCAAAGCACCAAAGACTGAATACTCTTGTAGTTTAGTGTTAATCTAAGTGGGATTTTCTTATTATTGTTGGTGTGTGGTATATTCTAACCTCGGGAGGGGTATGCAAAAGCATTCTACCAGTGTTGTGCCATGTACATTTATCATGGTGTCGTTTATGATTTATGACTTTATTCAAACTTAGCAAGAGTGGTGGCATCTAGTCATACTCAGGGTTTCACACATCTTTGTTCATCTCTTGTTGCTTCTCTCTGAGTACTCTTAAGGTTGATTTTTGATAGTAAGTGGGTTTAGTTATCTTGGGGTTTCTCCAAGAAACATCATTTTTTTTTCAATTACAAAGAAACTTTGTTAACAGTAAGGTGCAAAAAGTTGCTATTTTATTCTAACTCAATAATGTTAGCTTATAAGATTAGGTGACCATTAACTTGCATTGAAGAGAAATTCTCATCTGTTGAATGATGTTGATTTTTAAACTTGCTATCTGTGAAAAAGCAGTGTACTTCACATGTAGAGCTACTTATGATGATTATAATTCTGAAGTCAAGTGTGTGTTTAACTAAATTACACCATAGGAATGTCGTGAAAAAAGATTTGGTACAGAAAACCTGCAGAAGACTTTCTTTTAATCCTGCAGGCTTTTTGAACATGAGCCACTAGGTGTTATTTGCCTAGTGACTGGTAGAATGGGGCCATATATAAACCATAGGCAAACAGCTGATGGGCCAGTGAGATGTTGATCTAAACTGCCGGGTTTTTTTTTTTTTGTTTCTACTAAAAAATTTCAGAGAAACCTTCAGAGCCTAAATACAAAATGTCATTAAAAAGTCTGGTTTTCAGTAGTGTTGCTTGGTTCTATGATTAGGATGTTGTCAGTTAAGATTTCACAAGGGATTTGTAACTGGTTTCCTGACTGTAATATTGAGCTTTAATGTACATTAAGCTTCAGTTATCTCCTTAATGTAGAATCTGCTAGGAATAAATCACTAGAGTACAGTAAATAAATTGCACACCAAACAAAACATGCATGGTTTTGTTTGAATCTCAAAGACTGCTTTCAAGAATTTCAGGTGTTCATCTCTTCATGCATGTAATGTGACATTATTTCATTTGGGAGGGACTACACACCAAATTGACTCAGTTTACATTTCTTGTTTAAGGAAGAGGTAGTTCTGGTGTGTGCAGTTTTGAGCTTAAGACTCATTAGGATTTCAGTACTTCTGTGAAGTGACAGTATGTACTGTTGCAGTTCCAAGTTTGTCTATAGGAAGTTTCTGCATTTTACAAGTTAAACCTTTTCTAGCTGCCCCCTGCTTTACAACTGATACTGAATTATTTTCTTTGTAGCTGGCAAGCAGCAATAGTTTGGAAGCTAATCTGCTCATTGTACTCAAATGGTGCAGTTACCTTAGCACCTTAGCATAAGGTGCCTTTAGATTGGCCATCTGCAAAAGCAGTAGCCTGTAGATGCACCTTTGGCACAGGAATAGCTGGTTCATGAAAGGATGTATGCCCTGGCCTAAGCAAGAAGTGTTAAGTGTGCATAGATGGGATGTTTCTTGTTGGGTAATCTCATGCTCTGACTTTGTCACCTGTTAACTTCTGAAATGAATCATGCTTGATTAGCAGATGTTCAGAAGGTCACAAGATGCTGGTTCCACTTCCTTGTTTCTCTCCACAGAATTAAAGGAGCAGTGCATTTCAGTAAAGCTGGGCAAGGAAGAACCACCAGAACATTTGTATACCATGCATGTTTCAGAAAAGTCAAATGAGATGAAAACATGTTATTTTTAGTAGTGCAAGAGCTAGAGTTTACCCAGTAAGATCCAGTACTGAGTGTAAAACAGGACTTCTTTTGCATACTGTCTAACCAGATGACTTGTTTATTGCTGTAAGTTGTTGTAGTGATGAAAAATGTGAATGGGTAGAAGAGGTAAACGGAAACTGAGGACAGAAGGATTTTGTTTTGTTTTTATGTCTGGCCCTTTGTGTCTGAGATCCACTACCTCTTTCCTTGAACGTTTCTTCTCTACTTATGCTGAAAGCTTGAACAGATGCTTGCAGAGTGGTTGTTCTTAGCATATCTGTGTGCTCTTTTTGTGTCTGACCTGGCCTTTATACCTCGAAAGAGTAGGAAAAATGGGGGCAGCTGATGTTGGTAACTGGGTCTAAAGTCATCAGACAGCTTTCAGGATGTGCCAGCCAGCTATTGAGCCTTCCTTTGTTCTTTTGTCACCGAAATGACCCATCACTACAAACATTAGACCCACAGTGTTTTTACTCCCCACATTCTTCTTCCACTCACTCAACAAAACCCCATTAGTTTGTGTAAGAGTTGTGTGTGTGTGAGGTGGTAGCAATTTAACTGTGTCCTTTTAAATGTTACATGTGAAGCCTGTTGTTTTAAGAAGGAAGCAAAAACTAGTTTCAAAAGCTATACCTGCTTTACAGGTGAAAACTCATCTTTGCAAGTGTTCTGTGTAGAATTTCCTGCTTGCATCCTTAGCTGGTTGGAGGAGAGGTAGAGCGAGGTTTTCACTAATGCTGAAAAATACATGAAGTAAGTGTAGAGGAGTGTGATGCACTTTCCAGCTTTCTGGGTACACATTTTTGAGTTTGTTCTTTTAGTCTGATATCGATTGCATTAGAACACAGGACTAAGGCAATTCAGTTGACTCAATAGCATAAGGATTTTTGTTCACTTTAAGTTTGGGCCTCATCTTAAACTGATTTCCTAGAATTAGTTCTCAGAATCTGCAGTTAGCTCAACAAGTCTTTTAAATAAAAGTATAATGACTATCTTCAAGACCCTTACCAGTTACTTAAGTGTCACCTGCCACACTTTTCTCTCCTGGTGACCAAATATTGGATCCTGACACCAATATTAGTGGTAAGTAGTTAGCATGAGGTCCCTTTTGAGTACAGGAGGACTATTCCCTGCTTCTACATTATTTTTTTTCCTTTGAGCAGAATAAAAATTGGCTCTGCAGGTTACCTAGCCAAGCAGATTAGTTTTGTAAACTGAGATTCTTCACTTTGTGAAGCTAAGTGTGTGGGGTTCACATGTCTTTCACACATTGGTTAGGCTGACTATTCAAAAGTGCACTGACTAAAATTAATTTTAAAAGTAAAAACTTTTGGTTTGGGGAAATATTACCCACAACAGCAAAATCTTGCATAACTCCTAATTCCTTGATTTTGCTGTTAAGTGCAAAATGGTGAACACACTTATAAATAAATAACTTCTTTCTTTCTGAAAAGGAAAGGGAGTTCATATGCTAGTTCCAGTCTTTCCAGGCGGTAAGAGCATTCCTGCTGTTGATATAGCCCTCTTTTTTTCAACAGGTATGACAGTTCAGCGATCAGAATTACATTCTTGATCAAACTCCTACCATTAACTTGCAACCAAGCAGTCAGACAATGCCAGCTTTGTGACTCAAACCAGTAAGATTTCTTCCTGCGCCTTCCTGTCTTCCTCCCCACTTGCAGTCTAAATAAGCAGCATCAAAAAAGGATGCCTAGTTCAGCAGTTGCACAGTAATAGAGTAACTCAAAACTTGGAGAGAAAAAAGAAAACATACAGAGAGGGGGTCCTGTTGAATTCATGCAAGTCCTCTGTCAATTATGCAACCTACTTAAATAGAAGATGATCCATAGGTTTCTCTTTAGAATGAGCAGATCTTTCCTCTGTTGTCAAATCAGTGTGATTGACTACACTCTTATCAGAACAAATACTTTACTCAGTGTCCCTGTATTCCCCTCACGAGTTGCTTTTCTCACTCTGTGCTTGGCTTGTTGAAAACCAGCAGCTCTGTTCATCGATATGACTCTGTAATTCAACCAGTCTCATTTAAAGCAGCACTTCCAGCCCTGCCTTCTGTTTTGTGGATGCATTTTCACTAGCACTGTTGATCTTTCTGACTGTGAAGGGGTTTTGGTGAAAAATTTGACAGTGTTAGAAGCCATCACTGATCATTGCTGGCATTGGTTATGTCTGGCTCCTCAGTTTTATCTAATGAAGCTTTTCTGTCTGCTTACAGGCCAAGGAGTGTGGTCAGATGCAGAACAAATGGCTCATGATAAACATTCAGAATGTGCAAGATTTTGCCTGTCAGTGTCTCAACCGTGATGTCTGGAGTAATGAGGCTGTGAAGAACATAATCCGGGAACATTTTATTTTTTGGCAGGTGAGAAATTGAATGCAGCAGTGTGGGTTACTTGCTGTCCTGGTAGATAGGGCAGTGAAAAAAATGGACAACTTTGAATAAAATGTCACTGGTACAGTTCTCTTCATAAACTTGCAGAAAAGATGCCGTAGTTCATGGAGATGTAGTTTATGGATGGAGATGTAGTTCATGGATATACGTTTGAATACATGAACTGCCTTGCACTTGTGCATTCAAGATGTTATCGTGAAGCTTCTAATACACCGAGTGTTAGAGGCATGTTTTCAGCTTCTCAAAGTTACTGAGAACTACGCGTGCCATTTGTAGTGTATAATGTAGACTAGAAAAAGACTTTGTACTTTTTATGGTACAGTTTGTGTTTCCTTTTCACCCAGTAATTTGTATCCAATGTGGTATTTTGTAGGTATACCATGACAGTGAGGAAGGACAGAGGTACATACAGTTTTATAAATTAGCAGACTTCCCTTATGTCTCTATCCTGGATCCCAGGACAGGTAAGACAAACTGCAGTTAATAGCTGTCACTTATGTATCCTTTGAGGAGGACTGATGGTTGTAGACTAGAATACCATCTTTCACAATATGTGTACATTCAGATGGACAATCTCAGTTACATTGTTTTGATCTCTGAGAGACCGTGTTGTTCCTGAAGAAGTGAAGCAGTATGTTTTGGAGGAACTAAGGGAATAAAACTCCCAAGGCTTGCTGAAATTTTGTGTATTTGGTTATTGTACTTGGTATAGCTTAGTGAGTGCTTTTCTTAGAAAGTTAAAATAGTTCCACCTGGTGGTAAAACTCTGTTATTGTGTTTTTGTTTTTAAGTGTCCTTTTAAAAGCTACATGCACTCATGTGATGAGTAAACTACAGTATTGATAAGCATTACATAAATCTGCATCCTGCTCATTCCACAGTAGATTTGTGAGGCTCAGCAATGACTTTATTAAATTGAATTTTAACTTTAAGGCGTTTGACACAGTTTCCCACAGCATTCTCCTAGAGAAGCTGGCTGCTCGTGGCTTGGATGAGCACATGCTTGGCTGGATAAAAAATTGGTTGGATGGCCAAGTCCAGAGGGTTGTGCTCAATGGAGTCAAGTCAGGTTGGTGACCGGTCACGAGTGGTGCCCCTCAGGGGTCAGTGCTGGGGCCTCTCCTGTTCAACATCTTTATTGATGACTTGGATGAGGGGACAGAGTGCACCTTTAGTAAGTTTGCACATGACACTAAGTTGGGTGGGAGTGTCGATCTGCTTGAGTGTAGGCAGGCTCTGCAGAGGGACCTAGACAGGCTGGATCGATGGGCAGAGGCCAATGGGATGAGTTTTAATAAGGGTAAATGTAGAGTCCTGCATTTTGGTCGTAACAACCCCCAGCAGCGCTACCGGCTCGGGAAGGAGTGGCTGGAGAGCTCCCCAGCAGAGAAGGACCTGGGGGTGCTGATTGACAGCCAGCTGAACATGAGCCAGCAGTGTGCCCAGGTAGCTAAGAAGGCCAATGGCATCCTGGCTTGCATCAGGAATAGTGTGACCAGCAGGAGCAGGGAGGTGATCTTGCCACCGTACTCGGCACTGGCGAGGNAGATATTGGAATAGGCTGCCCAGGGAGGTGGTGGAGTCACCATCCCTGGAGGTTTTTAAGAAGAGGATAGATGTGGTTGTTCAGGGGATGATTTAGGGATAAGAGTAGTGTAGGGCTGTCGGTTGGACTAGATGATCTTGAGGGTCCTTTCCAACCCGAATGATTCTGTGATTCTGGCTTTGGGTTTGTTGTTTGGTTTTGTGGGTTTTTTTGCCTAAACAATGAAACTTCTACCTCCCTTACTGCTCTTCTGAAATTGTTACTTTCTCTTTGTATCCCAACATCCTTTCTTGTTTTAGCGTCAAAAAATGCAACCATATTAATGGTCTGGTCTCTAGCTTCTCAGGAATGGAGTAAAATGAAGTAATAAGTGTCTGTAAATCAGCTGAGATTTCTTGCTATTTGACTTAAACCACCCAAACTTTTTTTTTTTTTTAAATTTAATGTTGAAACTCAAGTTAGAATACTCTTCTTAGCACTTCACTTACTGAGGCAACTGCTGTTTGCCAAGCTGTAGAATCAAAGTAGACAAGAATGTGGAAATGCTTCTTCATAAAATAAGTGGTTTGGCTTTTTTTCATTTTGAAGCCTAATTCACCATTCTGCGCACACACTCCCATAGATAAAAGAAGAGAATGAAAATAAGCAGGGTCTGTATGTCTGTGGGTGATGCAGGAAACATTTTCAAGGGAGTGGAAGGGGGAAGCTTCATAATTATCAGTGTTAATCTGTAGGAAGCTGCAGTTCAACAAAAATGGACTCTTGAAGACAGCATGCACGGCAGTGAATTGGTGTGTTTGACCACTAAGTTGCAGTGTTTTGCAGAAATGGTTTCATGACACCTTGTGTTCTGTAGGTCAGAAACTAGTGGAGTGGCACCAGCTGGATGTGACTTCTTTCTTGGACCAAGTGACTGGGTTCCTGAGTGAGCATGGACAGCTGGATGGCCATTCTATGAGCCCTCCCCAAAAATCCTCTCGTTCAGTAAGTATGAGGCCCTCTAGGAGAAGTGAAGAAAACTGAAAGAACATGATAGCCTGTCTTTGAACGCTCATTTCCTTTCCCATTTGGTAGTATAAACAGACCTAATGAGTTAGGGAAAGAGCATGCAAAAATATGATGTGCCAGGGGAATGCCTTTTCCCATGGTAACTATTTCTGTTGTTCAGTTTGCGCTTTCAGAATTTGTTTTGGGTCTAGCGTTCATGGAATTGTGCGTGTGTGGAGGGAAAATACATTACTCCATGCAAAACTCCAAGAAGTCACTAAGTAGTTATAGCGTGACTAACATTCCATGCTGCTGTTTGTCCTGACAGTTTTAGTAGCTTCTCTTTAGAAGACTGGTGTCCTCTTGATTTTCAATACATATTTAAAAGCAATTTTTACGTATCTGTGTTATGTCTGTGTTCAACAGGAGAGTCTTATTGATGCCAGTGAAGACAGCCAGTTGGAAGCTGCTATCAGAGCCTCGTTACAGGAGACACATTTTGATTCCTCACAGGCCAAGCAGGAGAGTCGGTCAGATGAGGAGTCAGAGTCAGAGCTTTTTTCTGGAAGCGAAGAGTTCATTTCAGTTTGTGGATCTGAGGAGGAAGAGGAATCGGAGAATCCTGCCAAGATGAGGAAGTCTCCGCACAAGGACTTGGGCTATAAAAAAGAGGAGAGCCGGAGGCCTCAGTCTGAGCCCTCTGCAAGGACTGAGCCTGGGACAACATCAAATCTCAGGGTACTGCCCTGCATTGATGCAGGGATACTGGAGGAGTCAACTGACAAGCATGAAGGTACATTTCAGGGCCTAGATGTGAATGGTAAGTTGCCAGCTTTCGTTCTTTTTCTATAGTGACCTGTGTGTGGTTGGTTCAGGTTTTTTCTGAAAAACTTCATATGCTGACAATCATAGTTTCATCCCTTGTTCTGAAAAGGTAAATCTTTTCTTCTGTTTTACTCCATCCTTTACACCAGAAGTTTGAGTGATTCACGTTGCCAGCAGCACCTCTTTGGCATAGTGATGTCACAAACTGCAAAGTCCTGTTAGTCACTGGAGCTTAAGTTTCTTAGTTTGAGACCTTGTCCATAAATAAAGTACAGATTGCTGTAATGCAGCTGCATATGACAGGGCTTCTACCAGTATGGTGGAGAGAAGCAGAGTATCAGCTCCATGTCATGCATGTCGTGTTCAGTTAGCTAGACTGTCTTGGCAGTCCAGTCTGAGTTTTGGTTATGTGACTTTGGCTAATACAAACAAGTCCCATGAGTCTCTGTTTCTCCCTGCAGTGCCTGAGCAAGGATGCAACAGAGTGAGGTGGTCTCAATGGCAGAGGTGCTTTTCTCTGGGAATGCTGATCAGTTTCAGTGACTACTATTAACTCTTGAAAGAGTCCCGAGTTTGTTCTGTGTGTTTTAAACACATGGTAGAAGTATATCATCATAGACTGGGACTTCATATTTGTCTCCAGTCTATAACCCTGCTATGTTGTGCAGTAAAGCATGCCACCTAAGATGTACAGAGGAGCTCAGTTCAGCTGCCTTGTTATTAACTTGTAGTAATATCCTTTATGCTAGGACCAAAGGCACAGCTGATGCTAAGGTATCCAGATGGAAAGAGGGAACAGATTTCGCTGCCTGAACAAGCTAAACTTCTGGTGAGTGGAGTTAATTGAAATCCTTGTTTGAGTACAGGAGGGCCGAAACTGGAGAATTTCTTTTCCTGTGGTGGCTCTTAAAATGGGATGCAGTGAAGATGATATATCCAGGGAGTGCTTGCACTGTTACTCTGTTGCTTCTTCTATGTCATTCCTCCCTTCCATTCAACAGACTTCTCTGGCTCTGTATGTGTTCATTGCTGCTTAAGTTGCATGTACACTCCAGTGTTTCCTTAGTCTCAGAACTGCTAGTTTCCTTTCTAAAATGACTGTAAATGACTTTTGTGATAGCCATTAAATTACCATAAAATACTCTCATCTCATTCATGTTTGGGTTTATTTTCTAATTTGAAAAGGTCATAGTTTTCACCACGATCAAACAGTGGTAAAATCAAAGGCAAAACTCTTCTTCATTCTACATCTCTTTCATCATATTTCCACACTGCCTTCTGGATGTGGATGACAGAGCAGACTTTGGAGGAAGTTCTCCCAAAACACATTTATTACAATATTATTTTATTACTGTGCTTCACGTGTGCATCTGAACTGTGCTTTGGTCTTGTTTGCCTTGGAGAAGTTGTTATGGATGGCATTTCCATGAAAAATTTGCAGGTGCTTGTTTGGAAGCAGCGTGTAAAGAGATTACTGTATTCCTGTTAGCCTTGAGTTTTCATGACACGAAGGCCAGTTAAGCTTGCTTTAATGTAATCAACTTAAAAGCTGTGCAATAAAGTCTCGGGGAAGACAAAAGCACACCTCTTCAGAAGGTTCTTGTGTGGATTTAGGAGAGAAGTATCGCATTTAAAGGAAATGAGACTATAACCAAGTGCCCTGCAGCACTCCAGAAATGTACAGTGTCTCAAACTCATTCTTATCTTTAACTCTTTTAACTGAAAATAAAAGGGGGGAAAAAAGTTGCTTTTGTTGTACTGTTAGCTCTCTCAAAACCAAGTGTAAGCAGGTAGGATGTAGGCTGCCTGCACTGCTACATGTGGAATTCTGGAGCTGAAATATAAAGACCAAGGAACACTGACGGAGCATCACTCTTACTGTTGGAACCAGCATTACTTTCAGATCTTTTTCCAAGTACCGTTTTATATCTTAACTCTTTGAGAGGAGTCTGTTAAATAAAGTTGCACGTAAACATGTAACACTTTTGAATACTGAACTAATCTATTTAGGTGATACATAGGTGTAATATTGATCAGTAATTCCAACTTCGGTTTGGCTCCTTTTATGGACTGCTGTAGTTAAAGGAAGTTAACTTCAGCATTTGTTTTCATTTGCTGCTGCCTCCTCTACAGTCAGCAGAGGAATTTAGATGAGTCAAGATTTGTGGGTAAAGATATCTCTTTATTGCAGAGCTGAACAGGCAGCTTTCGTGCTCATGTGATCTTTTAAAGCCATTTCAGTCAGATCAAGAGTGAGTCTCAGATGTTTCTTTGTGTACATTATTTCCATGCTGATTTTTTTTCAGCCCATAGTTGCTTCCATTTTAAAGCTGTCCAGAACTATAAAAAGAAATTGTTTAAGGAGACAGTTGCACTTTAGAGTTTTAACTTATCATGTAATATTGTTTTCCACAAACACTGGCTGGTTTTTAAAACTTATTTTTTACTCATTGCATTGTTATTGATCAAGAGTGGCTTCTTTTATACAGTTATCTCCAGGATATGCTTATGCTTCCAGTGTTACTGTAATCTCTCTTTTCCTCACAGGAAAAAAAAAACCAAACAACAAACCAGACAGTACTGCCTTTTTATAGAAGCAATTGCTCACTGTGCAGTTAAGCAATCTAACTTCACTCTGTTCAGCAGCTCTGCCCTTTGCCTGCATTGCTCACTGGTTGCCTGAATAACTTTTGTTTACCAAGTGTTGTAAAATGTGCGGGAAATGCTGGCCTTTAAACAGGACTGGAGGAAGATATGGGCAGTAAACTGTTAAATACAGTGGTTTGTAAAGGAATTTTGATCATCCTTGTTGCTTGAAGAGGGAGTCAAATCCACTTAATTGCATTCTTCATCAGATACAGGCATTATAATCTGCAAAGCATGTTAGAGTCCTTCCTTATATCCAGATGAAATTTCCCGTGGAGCAACTTGTGTGTATTGTTTCTTGTCATCCTGCATCTTTGTGAAAGAAAGGCCTTTATCTTTATGCTGTAACACTGTGAGGGTATTCCCACCAAGCCTTTTTCTTTCTATGGTGAACAAATCCAAGTCCTTCAACTTTTCTTCAGACACCAAAGTGTGTCCTATGCTGCGTTTGTTTTGTTTTGATGACCCTCCACAGAATCCTCTCCAGTTTTGACTTGTCTCTCTTGAATGCAGAGACACCAATATTCCAAGTGTGGTCCAGAAGAGTGGCATGATCACATCCTCTGATCCGCTGGTAATAACACTTGTTGGTGCAACTCAGGTTTCCTGTCGCTGCCGTAAGGGTGTGCTGCAGACAGATGTTCTTGATGAGTTTTGACAGTCTTGCTATGGCATCCTGGATCTTGGCTCTAGTCAAGCAGCAGGCTTTCAAGACTTAGGTTAGCAGTTGGGGTCCCTCAGTCCCTTGCAGGAGTCCCCTCCACCAGCGTGCACTGCAGGACCAGTGGGTCCAGTTGTACCTTCCACTGGAAGTTATTTGTCCTGCCTGTATATTGCCAAGATTTTATATAGTTTTTTTCAACTGATTTTTTTTTTTTTAAAAAACCCAAATTTGAGGAGAGCTGCTGTTTTGCTGCCACAGGTCTCTAGGGTGCCTTATATTGCAAGTTGCTGTCCTCTCTTTCTGTGTGACTTGCTACTGATCGTTCCATTTTCTGTCTTCATTGCAAGGCCTTAGTTTTTGCCCTTGAAGTGTTACTGCCAGCATCCTACAGCTTTCCTGGTCATCTTGCCTGATGCAGCAGAACAAGCTGACTTCTTCCTGCAGCTCATACTCCCGTCTGCATAAATGCCCCTGAACCATTAGTAAGAGAGCTGTTGTAATACCGTATCCTGTGTCACATCAGCACCATGTGACTGACAGCTTTCCTACCAGAACACAAACGCCAAAAATGAACAGTGACCCAAGTGATCTTCCAAGCCTTTTGCCTGATAGCTGCAACAATAACTGCCAAGTGCTTGTTTGCAAACCCTTTCATCGTTGTACTAGGTTGCTGTGATCCCAAAGAGGCCTCTAAATAGTGAGGGAAGGCTAGTGGAAAACTCAGTACTAGCAGAAGCCTAATATTGCTAGCTTTCCTCCTTACGCTTAATTTACTGGCATAAGTTGCCCACCAAAACTATGTGAACAACTTTGTTGGAACCCCCTTATTTTTTCATACTTTGTTTTATTACATACTAATTGCCTTTTTTCCCCTCTTTAAAAAGCTACAACTTTTCATTCTGAGTCTTGCTCTATTGCTGTATCCGTTACTGTACTGATAATCTCCATTTATCTGTCCCTGTTTGTTAGTAGTTTACACTCTCATCTGCTGTGTTTCCTGATAAACTTAGGAAATCCCATCATAGAATGGACATTCTCTCTTTCTGAAATGTCTGCTTGTTAGGTTGTGAGGCTGATATCCCTTCATCCCAATACCCTGTATCTAAAATATCCTGCCCAAAGTGCTATTGTAGACAGAGAAGGCAATGCATGGAAAAGAGCTTTGAAAAATAAAACAGAACAACCCCAAAACTTCATGTTTCTTGAAGGCAGGAAAAAACTATGAAAAATACTGCATTTATTTTGTCAGTGCTACCTCACAAAAATGCTTCTTTGTTTGCCTTTAGGTTTATTCAAAGGGTAATGTCTCATAAACAAGTGAGGGGGGCTTCTATCTTTAAGAATTTTTCATGTTTTTTTCCAAATCTTTTTTTGCTGTGGCTTGAATGTGTGATGTAGAATTCAGCTTGCTTGAATTGTACTATTATGTATATCTTCCTTCTGTTTAAAGAGTCAGGTAAGGGATCGTTTGCTAAATAGCTTTTATGCTCATTCTTACCATCTGTAGGCTGAATTAGATATTAAAGGAGGGTCTATACTGTATGCAGAATTTCCTTTGTGATTACAAACTTCCTTTTTTAAAGGAAATTGGGAATTTGTTTTTTTACATTCTTTTGTGTTGTTTTGAATTATATGACATTTCTTTGCCTTCCTTTCTCTCCAGGCTCTTGTGAAGCATGTCCAGTCAAAAGGATACCCCAATGAACGCTTTGAACTTCTCACCAACTTCCCTCGAAGGAAACTCTCCCACCTGGACTATGAGATCACATTACAGGAGGCAGGCCTGTGTCCTCAAGAGACTGTCTTTGTTCAAGAAAGGAATTAGCACCGTGGCCTGAGTTCTCCCAGCCTTCCTCCCCTCTTCTTTGCCTGGGACACCAACTCATGAAATATGCAGTTGAGGGTCATAGGATTGCAGCGCTGAAATCAGGCAGGCAGCTGGCTGACCCTTCTCTCTTCTTCCCTTCTCCTGCTCTAGTGACCAAATGAGAATATTCAAGAGTTTTATTTCCTTCCTCAGCTTGGGCCCTGGAATTCTCTGGAGCATTGGGAAGTGTATCTTTCCTTTGTTTTCATGGAATAAATGCAAATAATGATCTGTGTATTCAGTATGCTGGGTTTTGGAGTGGTCGTAATACACAGAACATTCTCGCTGCTATTCTTAAATCTGCTTTGTTTAATTTATTTTTGAAAACCGTGTGTGATAAGGCCCTGAGTCATCTTTCTGTAAAGAGAGAGCGTAGTCTTCAGTACAGGCTTTCTCTTGTCTTGTTTCTCTCCATGAAAGGTCTCCATTAACCTTACAGCCTTCTCAAGGGTTCACTTATCTAGCTCTCTGCAAACTTGGGAAGGAGTTCGGTTGAGCTGTCATGAGATACTCTTGAGACAGTTGGCCCTCATCTAAATTAAAGGCTTCTAGAGCGTATATGTGTTTTCCTTCTGCTTTAAATGCTGCCAGTGGACACGGTAAAAAAACCCAACCAACCAAAAACTAACCCAAAACTCAACTATATTTTATATGGGATTGACTGTTTGGCCCAGAGGGAAAGCTGCGTGTCCAACTGTTGGAGCAGAACTAATCCCTTGGTAGAAGTGGGTGAGGTTTCCATTTGTTCTCTTTCCAACATCCCTTAAGTTTCTGCTTTTTAGTTGCTTTCAGGATTTTGCAAATGAAGATAGAAGGTGGCAGGGTACTGTAAAGATCTTGGACTCTCAGGGAAAACACCTGTCATAAAAACTTGACAGTTGGTTTTTTTCTTTCTATGATGTTTTGTTCTGTTTTCCCCAGGAGTGACTAGATTTTCAGGGATTTTCACTGACTGCAACTGAGTGAGACAGCAAGTCCTAGATAGGTTTTCTTTCATTAATTAAAAACAATACACAGCCTCGTCAAATGGTGGAATTAATTAACGCTTTATAGAAGACTCCCCAGCCTGGTGGCTTGACACTCTATGGTGCTTTTTACTCCGTATTGATGTTCATCTACTGTTGCTTACCTCTGAATCTGGAAGGCTACTTCTAATGGGAAGCTACTTTATGTAGGCTTTCTTTTCAGTTCTGGAACCTGGTACCAGAAGTCACGCAGTCATAATATACTGGGCTGTGCAGTATGCCCTCTTTTTCCAGTGTCTTCTCCAGACGTTGAGGTGTTGATCAACTAGTGTTGCAGTAGGTATTGCAGTGTGATAAAAGTTTACTTACACATCTATCCTCAAAATGGATGTCAAATTTGTATATTTACAATTAAAAACTGTTTGACATGCTCTTCATCAGTGAGGAAAAAAGCATGCAAGACAGACCGTAACTGCTAACTTCTTCTACAATTGTCAGGTGATTATACTTGTTAAAGAAAAATACTTCAGTGGTCAGGTCAGAAATTTACCAAAAACTAAAACTTTTCATGATACTTTGCCTTTAATTTCATACTAGGCTACATTCTTTGGAGTCTTTAAATGTGGGACATCCCAGAAAATATCTCATATTCCCCATGGTAATAGCTCACAGCTGTCTTTTACTCATAATGGAAGTTTGACATGTAATGGTACCATTTTATAGGTCGATTTCCCTTCTACACTAAACCTATTCTGTGTTCTACTGCAGGATGCAATATAAGGAAAACAAAATCTGATCGCAGTTTCCTGGTCAACAGTTGTGATGTCAGATGTCATTTTTCATTTGTAAAGAGGCCTTGTCATGAAGGCTGCTCCCCGACATGGGGAAGTGAATTGCAAGGGCAGCAGGGAAGGAGGCAGATATTGGTGTTTGGCAGCGGTGGCACTTCTAGACTGGAGCATCTTTTGTTTTTCTAAGATATCCAAATTCGTAACTCCAATTTAACATACAAGAGACCAGAATAGAAGGAAACCCTTCTCATGTAGATCTAATGCTTCCCTAAGTAGCTTCAGCTATCTAGCTGAAATAACCCACTCTGACATTTATTGACTTGAAGCTCATTACTACTTCTGTGGTTAGCCACAGGAAAATTAAGGCAGGCTGCCAACGGGATACACTACCTAACACATGTAGCTTGTCCTTTCGTGTCCCTCAGGCAGGCTAGAATGGGAGCCTGTTGACCTTCCCTACTGTTCTGCCTGTTCCAGACAGTGTAAGGCAGAGGGAGCCTTTGTAGTTCTACTGATTTCTCTTTGGAATTGTTGCTGATTGTGTTTGCTCGTGGAGGGCCCACTCATTTTGGACTGGATTGAGTTTGTATCCACTGTAGGAACGTTGTTTCACATCAGCTTTTCTAGCAGTTAAGTTAAACATACAAATGGACTCTGCCTTTTCAGTCCCAGGTCTGTTTTACTGATAGCTTTTCTTTCCCCCCGCCTGTTCTTGGTTATACTAATGTATGTGGGGCAAGCCTGTGATGTGTTGAAGCAATCTAATATAATTAACAGCTATATCACCGGTGGGGAAGAGGGGGAAGTGAGTTTCAGGCAAGGGCATGAACTTCTTCCATCAGTTTTGCTGCTGGAGAGATTGTGCACTGTATGGTCCCACACTGAACTTTCCTTTCTTAACCCGTTTCAGAGCTAAGCATGTGAGCTGCAGAGCAGTGAGCATCTGACAACTCCTTCCTTTCTTTGCTCAGCTGTAAGGAAAGATGTGACCTTACACTCATCATCTTGCTATGGAAAACAAAACTAGGAGGCCTAGGTTAATTAGCTTTTTGTTGCTTTTCTTATGCCAAGAGCAATTCAGTCAACTTTCTCCTGAGGAGGCAAACATTGCACTTGGCTGCTGCAGCTTTATTTTTAACTATCAAGCAACATGCTTCTTGAGCATGATAAGTTTTTTTTCTTGATGGTCTAGTGGGTCATGGGGTACTTATGCTCTCACTGCATTTTTAGTTTCTTGAGGTTTTACTTATAAAAATATTTATCTTTTTATAACATAACAGGGAAATAAGAATGTGAAATTGAAGATTTACATTGAAAATAGGATTTTTCTTCTGTCTTACAGTTTCTAGTAATTTGTTCTGTTCCTAGAAATTATGAGCATTTTGTTTTGTTTTGTGTCTTTGGCACAATGTGGTTTTTCTTTCAGTTTTCTTTTGCTTTGGTTTGTGAGCAGAATGCAGAGGGGGAAAAAAAAGGAAATATGCATTCCTGCATGAGGCTCTTCTCTTCTTTCATTCCTCTTTCTTCTTTCTCCCTTCTTCCCAACTCAAATAAAACCAGTGCTGCAGCACACTATCAATCATCTGTGCTGTGGTGGCAGAAAGCTGTTAAGAAAGAGCACCAACCAGGTTGCAACCTCTTCAGATGTTCGTTCACATTGAAGCCCTTTGGAGTTTGGAGGACTGATTTTGCTGGCCTGAGAAACGTGGCTGAAAACATTAACTAGGTTATGCCTGCAGCAGCTTGTAGCACATAGTTGGGCTCTAGGTTTAAGGAGCCTTTGTCACAATTGCTTTTGACAAGGTTGGAAAAAAAGCCTTAAATCTGATTGCAAAATAAGATGTAGAAATATGAAGAACAGTGGAAGTCTTTCTGAGTAAAGAACTAAATAGAGCGAACATGTTTCAAGCTATAGCCTCTTCCTGCTTGTGAAGAGTTTTCCTTTACGTGTGCTCTTCATCTAACAATGCTTTGTTTTGACATTTAATGTGTAGTTGCAACTAATAGTCACAGTCACAACACGTATTCAGGGACAGAAGGCAAAATGAGTGCTGGCTTTCCCTGCCAGGTGCTGCTGAAACATTTACAGTTACCTTGCCACTTGAGATCCTTCAGAGGTCCAGAGAAGGATTTCAGGCCTTCTGATGCTCTAAGTTAAGTTTGACTGACCAGCTTCAACCTCACAGCATTTCTTACTGACATCAAAAGGGCAGATAAAGACTGTGTCAAACATTCCTGGGCACACTTGTGTTAGTTTGATTAGGCTATGAATTAAGGGCCATGATTTTTGTGTTTATGTTCATGGAAAGACGTATGTTGCCCGTCCTAATAAATCCAGTAAGTTGACAGTATCGATACTAAAAAAACTGTGCATAATAGTCTTGTAAAATATAGTCGTCTATAAAAAGGCGCCCAAAGTAGGTTTAAACAGCAGGTTTGCATCACCATGCTTTCCAGACCTCACTAGATCTGCTGCCTTGCTATTACAGGAGAATAATGTCTCATCTATAAAGCACAACCGTTGTTCGCTGCTGCAAGCAGCTTGCATTTTACATAGTCCACTACTTTCATAGATGTGTTCTTTTTAAAGACTATCAGATTTATATACTCATCTGCACCATCTTACACAGGCTTCAGCTTTCGCTGGGGCTGTGGTTTGTACCCTTGCAGAAACTGACACCCGTTTTTAGTACGTATTAATAAATAAACTTCACTGCTAAAGCCGTTTGATTTCACAAATGCACTTCATAGAAAACTGCCCTGTAATTGTGTGCTTTGCTGTTTGATATGCCTTCAGACTGTTGAAAACTTAGCCATCAGGAACTCAAGTATAGTTAATGAAAAAACGGACAAGTTTCTTCAAAGAACTGGAAAGAAAATCCAGTGGTCTCAAAAAAATGTGTCGTCTCCATGCAGGAGGTGTTTGAACACAGATGCCCTGTAGCAGAGGGCACAACAGTTTGCATTTTGCAGCTTGCGTGGGCAGCTAATGACAGCGAGATCTGAACGTGCTCGTTGCCTCTGGGGGGAGCTGGGATGCTGAATCTTAGCTTTTTGAGTCTGTTCTCATCACAGGACCGAGCTTGTTTGCAGTAGTTGAGGAGCAAGAAGGGCTAAACTGAAAGTTTTCTTTCGGGGGCAAGGCATCATTTGGACTACCTTTCATTAGGTACTGAACGCTGCAAAGTGCATAAAATGTGGATTTTTTTTCTATACCATGTGAGGAAACAGATAACAGACTTTTGTGGGCATTTCTGAATGGGAAGACTCATGTCATTTCAGAAACTTGCCACTTAATTTTTATCCTTTTTTAGTTTTAGTAAATGTCACTACTTTCTGTTTAATTCCTTTTTAGTCAAGTTAATTAAAAAGGTAGTCTTGCATTCCAAGAGAGGAAGGAGTAGCAGAGATGTGCTACACATGGGTGAAGTGCAAAGTCTTAGTCCCATGAAGACTGGGTGTGCCTTGTCTAGCTGTTGTAGTAGTTTTAAGTGCAGCCTGTCATGCTCTCCATGCTTTCTAATTTTTTTTAAGAGAAAATATTTTCTATAAATTGGACAGCTACTGGTTTAAAGGCAAAACAAAACTCGTTTTTAGCTCTGTATTAGCTATATAAGTTATTGGAAATACATGCAGTGACATTTGGAGTTGATCTGAACACATTTGATGGCTGGTTGTTGGTGGCTGTTAGTTGACAGTATTGCTGAGGTTTTCTCTGTCCGACCCAAGATCTTAACTGCAGTTTGGTTATACTCTGTCTGCTTCTGAACAAGTGAGGTTAATGGATACTCTTTCTGTGATGTTGTACAGGATGACTTTTATTCCAGTCTCATCTTGTCTGTAAGATACTTAATTTCTGTCCATTCCCAATAAATATAGCCATATGTATATACATATATACATATACACAGGTGTTTTTACTTGGAGAATGTGACACTTAACATGAGTGCCTCAGCTACCTTCGGTTTTATCTTCTGTTGTTTTACATGCGTATATTGTGAGTGTTTGCAGAAGTTTGGGGTTTGGTCACTGTCTTTTAATTGCTATGAGTGTCTGAAGTACAGAGAAAAGTCATTTTATAACTGCTTGTTAAATGGTGCTGAGACTTTAAGATCTAAAAGGATAGATAGTAAAAGTACATGGAGCAGGGGGATGAGGTGCTATTTTCTAGAAGAGATTTATATGAACAACATCTGGGTAAAAGCTCAGAGATGTGTTGCCTCACCAGAGACACCAGACTATAGGATAGATGATTTTTTTTAAAATAAGGCTGTTTCCTCTAATTGGTGAACTTACAGTTTCAAAACTACAACTTTGCCTGTCACTTTTTCTGGTAGTCTCTCTTCTTCAACGATGATGACTTCGTGTGGGAGGAGGGAGAGGATTAATATGGAAGATTTCAGCTCACCATGCTGGGAGGGACCAAACTCAAGGAAACCTCTGATCTATATATGTAACTGCTGCATTTTTTTATAAATATATGTAAATGTCCTATTGTAATATTTGATCCTTGAAATAAACAGATTTCAGTATCTTTCTTCATATCTTGGTTTTTGAATATGGGGCTTTTGGGGGGCTATTTTGATTCTAATGAAAGTGTCCATGCATTGTATGGTGAGTTTCTGAATTTTTCCTTAAGGTTATCGGGGTAGAAGGAAATAAAATCAAGCCAAGTTCCCACTGTGTGTGTATGTGACTTTTTTTTTTAGTAAAAATGTCAGATTGGGTGCTTTTCTTTTTCCTTTGCCTCCTGGTCTGTGAATCTTGACCTGGCATAATAGGTCCAGGTGTCATAGCTTCTATTGAACCTCCTATCCTACTTTCATTGTTGTTGACTCTCTTTTCAAAATAAGTAGCAGAAGCTGCAGTTCAGCTGAAGAAGTCCAAATGTGTGCTGTTACAGATACTAGCTCCAGGTCTACCCAGCAAGCAAGGACAAGGCTTGCCTGAATTTGTAGCCTATTTTCAATATATGGTCTGATAATAAATACAAACAAGTGACTGACTTCAATAGAAAGTATCCACTTCCAGTTGATACAGAATTGTTGATACCACAAGCTGCTTGCTTAGCCCAAGAAAACTTCCACCCATTCTGGAGGTTACAAATCTTGAAGTGGGACCAACTTCTGGTACCTTGATAGGAAAAAATACCCTTAGGAAAATGAATGAAAAGAGATAGTGCTAAGTTTTTCCATCCATAATTGGCAGGTACAGTGGGGAAGCAAAAGCTTAAGAAACTGGTCTTTAGTCATCCTAATGTTCCTGACTGTAGGTAGATCTCCACAGAAACAGTACCTTCACCCACTGCCCCAGTCTTGCCGTGTTTGTACTCTACATACAGAATAGGGTGACTCTGCCAACAGTCGTGCTAGAACCTTCAACAGTGTTCATCATGACTCATTTCCAGCATGCCTTTGAGAGGAGGGCAAATGTGCTTGGCTTGGCTTATCCAAACCTAAAACTTTATTAAGGGTTGTTTAAATTCTGTGGTTGACATCCTTCTGGGAGGCACTTACCTCAAGAGGAGCCCAGAAGAAGGCCATCACTGTAGCTGCCTTTCCAGGGGTATCTTGGAAGTCACTTTCTCTTTATCTTTAGACATGTGCACCTCTCCTTTTCACTATGTTAACTGAACAATTCCAGCTTCTGTTGTGAAGACGTGCTTGTGTGGTGGTCAAGGCTGGAATCTCTTCATGCTGCTTGGGAAAATCCCATTCCAACTGAGTTGGAAATATTTTTTCATCAGAGTCTGCAGTTCAAGGCACTACAGGATAGACTGAAGATAACTCTTGGGTTTAATTTATTTATTTTTCCTTTCTGCGCACTCCTTACAACTTGTAACTGCATTGATTTAGCTTATTGGAAGCATTAAATCGGGTGGAATTCATCAGGAAGCTTAAAGCAAATGCCATATTGTCTAGCAGCATTGTCACGGGATTTCTTTAGTCTAAATTCCATGCACAAACTCTGTGCAGGGCTTGTCTGAGGGGATCACTGTTAGCAGTGAATGTGTCCACACCTGAGTTTAGAGAGGTCTTAGCTACCTAGTGGCAGAACTGAATTTGCAGATGGTACTGAGAGGAGGGGGAGACACCACTGAAATGTGCTGAGCATCCCCTGGGCAGGACCAAGGTGGAGGTTTATTTGGCGCAGAATGGTTTGATCTTACTGATTCAAACTCAAATCAGCCACTTTGATTCTTCTTGAAGCCAAGCAGCTCTTGAAACCCAACCTGCTGTACAGTTCACCCAGTCCTAGAGGAGTTTGAGGAAGCAAAGAGCAGGGAAGTGTGATTAAGAAACACAGTGGTTATGAAAAGCTCACAGACCTAAAAGTTCAGAAGGAGCCGTTGCCAAACATGACATGCAAACTACAGTCCTGAAAGGCAGAGCCCTCAAAGTGTGGTGGGATAAAGCAACAAGAAACAGCTAGAATGAAAGTAGATGGCATTATTTCAGCTGTGATCCAGTGCCAGAGAAGGAGCTAACAGGAGGTCCTTGCCAAGCCGGAATCACGTTGTCTGGGACCACTTGACCATAATTGCAGTGCTGACATTTTCATAATTAAGTTCTTGTCTGAGAAAGGGAGGTATGCAGCCACTCACAGTACTTAAAGAGTTGTGCAGGGCTTTTAGCCTTTTATTGTTATTATTACTATTTTGGACTTGGACTGGAGTGGGTGTAAGGGGAAGATCATCTGGAGAAAAGGTTCACCCTGATGCTTCACACTGAATGGAGTGGGGTTTTTCTGTGTGAGATGATTGAGCAGATCATGTGTGTGGCAACATAGGAAGCTCAGATTGCTGTGACATAGAAAAAGGCACAAGATGAGATTGCAACACATTTTTTTCTAAACGCTTCCCCTCTTAAGTAAAAAAAAAAAAAGAGAGGAAGGAAAATTTTGGATGTTCTCAGCAGTCCGCTGTCCTACATGTTTTCTGTTGGCTGCTGTCTGCTCTTTAGAGACTAGTTTGTCTTACTTAAAGATAAAATGGGCATTTACGTGCTGGTACAAATTCTTATGTTCCTTTCAGAGAAACTATCATTCACATAATCTGCTCCTCTCAGCTTATTTTTCTTAGAAAAATGGATTTGGCTGATGTAACCCAGCTTCACCCATTCATCTTTGTACATGTGGCACTCAAGGGCTCCAACTTCAATTTCTTTTTGTTCCAGCAAACAGTGACACGCTGTAATTAGAGCAGGTTTTTTTTTCTTGACATTCCCCATACTTGTTGATTTGAAAGCAGGAAAAGCCACTTTAAAATGTGCTGGCTAAAATGCATTACCTACGCAGAGCAAGTTGGATTATAAACCAAAAGGTAGCAAGTCTTGTTGCTTTTTTTATTTACTGTATCAGAACAAGATTGCACCTGGGTTATAAAATAGCTGCGCTTGCCCTTCATCTCTGAAGGCTGTGGCAGACCAGGAAGCCCAAGTTCCAAGCAGCTGATGTACCTCAAGTCCTCCTGACGAACACGTGAGGAATACGAACTTTCTCCAAACTCTTCTATGAGAAGATTCTTCCTTTTGCCTACACAGCCCATGAGTAATTATCTTCTTTGCTTGTGCTGTCTGCAACTCCTCTGCCAGAAAAACTGCACCATTTTTGCCATCTTTTATACTACATCTTCCCTATCTCCTGGTATCAAACATACAGGTCATGTTATCCTAGTCCTATTCCTGTCTTGGAGCTGCTGCCATCAGACCTTCTCTGTGGGGTCAGAAGAGAAGCTTCCCTGTTGCATCCTAACCACCAGCCATTGGCACCCGGGGTTCAACTTTGAAATGCTGGTATCTGATGACTTGCAATAATTAAGATATGCAGAAATAACCTTTCTCTCAATATTATCACCAAGACGTGAAATATATGCATGATAGGGGTATGCTAAATACCTGGAGGAAAAGCTGGGCCATCTGCAAGGAAGCAAAAGGCAGGAGGTAGGGACCAGCTGAGACAGGAGAATATGTTATTTAGAAGCTTTTATTAAAATATCAGTGTGCTCCCTCTTGTGGTTAAAATTTAGACAAGGCAAACCTGAACTGTTCAGCATCCACACACAGAGGTTCTTACAAGGGAAATAAGGTGAAATGTGATAGAAGAAGCCTTTAGTGAAGGATGTGGACTCATGGTAACAGAACGATAGCATTTGGAGAAGGCTGCAGAGGATAGAGGAAAAAGCTCTCCATATATACTTATTGCAGGTTGTTCCAGGAGAAAAAGTTTGCTACTCAACCAACGGCCCAGGCATTAAGGGCAGTCATTGTAGAAACCTTAAAATCTGAAGTTGTGCATGTTTTGATGGGCTTTTGACTTCTGCCAGTGAAAGGGGACATAATCTAACTGATCATCTGCAATGCTGGCAGAGGCTAGCTCACTCAGACAGGAGAGTCATTCTTCCTTCTGAGCTGCTGGTTGTGTGGGAGAGGGAAGGATCATGACTGATGTAGTGGGTGGACCTCAGGGTGTAGGAGGAAGAAGCACATGCTGGAACATCATAAATAGTCACCCATGGCTGATACCTCCAGGACAGGGCTCATCTGAGAGTTGGACACTGCTGGCTTCACGTGGCATTCCTCCCAGGTAAGCTGGGAAGGTGGGAGAATGAGTTCCATGGGCTTTGCTTCCTTAGGTTGTGCTTGAATCCCCTTCCTTTTGGCCATGGAGAGATGCTGGTAGGAAGCAAGTCTTTCTTTTGAGTGACCTAACAGAGACTGTTGCAGCTACACTTTTGCTTTACCTCCCCTTACAGAGTGGTTTGTCTGTCTATATTGCCTGAGGTAGAAGAAAGCAGCTAATGCAAACTTGCTTCTTGCTTAAGGTCAGCACTTGGGGAGACAGCAATCTATGGAGATCTTCCTGGGGGAAGCAGACTTCCTGCCTTTCCTAAGGAAAGTACAGCAGTGGAGGGGAAGAACAGTCCCTGAAGAGGTGTTGAGGGTCACGGCTGGACCAACCACCAACCCAGTGACAGATGTTCCCTGTTACTCCCCCTTTTCTCCCCCACAGGAAGGGAAAGGGGATAACAGAGAGAGACTTGTGGATTGGAAAAGAAAACTAAAACTACTTTAATGATAATAATAATGATAAATGAAATATATAAAAGTATGTATAAAACCCAGTATTGAACCCAACCCCCCCTTGACAGTAACTAAGTCACCGTCACCACTGATACTGCGGCAGAAGGCCTCAGCAGCAGATGAGAGTCAGGCTCAGGGGCTGGATCCTAGAACTGGATGCAGGAACTTACGGATCAGGACTGAGGGCAGAGCAGACAGAGTTCTCTTCAAATGCCAACCGCCAAAGTGCAGGAGAAGAAGAAAGAAAAAAAAAAGGGGAGGAACTGACCCCCAGTTTTATACTGAATATGATGTGTATGGAACAGAAAACTTAGTTGGTCAGTTTAGGGTCATTTGTCCTGTCTGCTCCTCCCTGAAGGTGCAGCTTTTACCCTGCACCCCAAATAGGAGACACAATATTTAGCAGTGACTTTGGTTTGCTTACCAATCCCTGGAAGTAAATATAAACAGTAGGTCTTATGACTGCTAAAAGCAGTCAGTGTCTGCAAAAACATCTTGTTAATTTCAGAAAGTGCAGTTATGTAGAGGATCTTTAGCAAAAACAGTAAAATCACTGAACAGAATTAGTTCTGTTCTAACTCAAACCAGGACAAGAGGTTAAGGGGAGACTTGCAGAAGACTGCAAAGCCTCTGACTGGTAAGAGCAGCCCATGCCTTAGCACTGGATACTAGTGGCTCTGGGGTACAACTATGCACAAGCCTTGAACCACAGGTGAGACCACAGTGGAGATGAAAAGCCTTAAACTCTTTATAACTAAGGCAGGGAGGATAGAAAGCAGAGGGAAAATTAATCTCCAGGATTAGTGAAGTTGGTGTTCAACCTTGGGCTTCTTGCCTTGCATCTTCTCCATGCAGCAGGATTTTGCAGTCCTGTTCCTCCACATTCAGCCCTCACTGTGCTCCAGCAGCCTGTCGTGGCTGGTCTGTATCAGGTTGCAGCAATACTAAGCCCTGTTTGATGGCTCCCCAGCCTCTCAGGCTGTACAGGGGCTTAACTCACACAGCTTGAGCTGCTCCTCCTTGTGCCTAAAAGGGGGACTGAGGCAGCTCTTCCCATGAAAACAACCACAAGGCGTCTGTTCACTTCCTCTTTTGCAAAGCTAGAGTGTGTCTGAAATAAATTAGCCAGTGCAAGAGGCAGCTTGATTCAGGAAACTTGTGCAAAATGGGTTGCAAGCCACTGGGAAAGAGGAAAATGCATAAAACCAACCGGAAGCACACAGTTGAAGAAACCTGGAAGCTGGGACAACAGCAAACTAGGTTGTTTTCAGTGATCCCAAAGCAACAGATGGATTACCTCTCATCTTGCAGGCACAGAAGAGAGAGCACTAATTTGTGCACCTGGAGATGTACAAGCACTTTCTAAGTGAACTTAATAGAATGCTAGCAAAGCTAGATGGCTTGCCTGAGGATAGGTGATAACCTTTTCTTAATCAACTTTTAACTGGTTTCAGCATATTCAGATCTACAGTAGGACTAGTGCCTGATGGGAACGGAGTTGCTGCTGGATTTGACGTGCTTACACAAGTCCTTGTCTAAGGATTTCACCCCTTTCCTGGTTCCCTTCTGCTTTTGACTCAGCGTCAAATCAAGCTGTGTCGGTTCATCTCCTTCCTGCAGCAATGTTTTGAAGGAGCCAACCCTGCAGTTTGCACAGGTTTCAAGGCTTGGTGTGGGACCTGCTATTGTCTTAAATACTCCCTTGTTCATTTGGCAAAGAAATATTAGCAGGTGTGAAGCTGAGCTGTTCAATGGCAGTAGATCAATATTAACATTGAATTCATCTTTAATATTTGATTAATGAGATGGTGCAGTCAAAATAGGATTCCCATTGGAAATTGCTCTCAAGTAAGGGCAGTGCGGGTGGGGTAGGCTGGGACTCAAAAGCATGAACCATCAAACTCTCACATGAACCACCCATGGCTGTGACATAGGCTCAGAATGGGGAAGCCATCGGGCATCATGAGCCTGAAGGTAGCCCCTGCCTCTTCTTTTCTTCCTCCTCATCCCCATGCAGGGTGGTCATGTGTGTGGGAAAGTGCAGTCGGGTCGTGGGTCCCTGCCTGCTGGCACTGGGCACGTTGTCCATGGCAGCCAACATCCTCCTGCTCTTCCCTGGTGGAGTATCAGAGTACCTGGTGGAAGGGCACATCAGCAAGCATGCCAAGGCCATGCCGGGCATCTGGGGAGGCGGCATCACCGTGAGTACCACAGTTTGCACTGCATCCTTACTCAAGTGTCTATGGAGCAAGGATGAAGGGATGAAGTTGGTGGCTCCTCTTTGTCCCCCAGCCTCTTTTTCCTTCCTGCAGGTGCAACTGGCAGCAGCTCACATCACAGCGGTGGGGTGGCAATGCACTGGCTGCTCTGACTGTGGCACCCGTTGCAATGTAAGGCAATGCTGGCACCCCTGTGCCAAAGCAATCTCAAGCAGTGAGTAGCAGGAGGTGGCAGCTTGCCCCCACTCCTGTGCTGGATTATGACAGGATGCTACCTTGCACATGGCATGTATCCCATTCTCCCATGGCCCCGTGGTGGGATGTGGCAGGGTACCCACTCTCCCATGGCCCTGTGTTAGGTTGCTGCATGGTGTTATCTCCGCAGAGAACAGAAATTCCCATGCATGCTGGCATGGGCTCTGCCTCACCATGCTCCACATGGCAGATCCCTCCCTGTCCCCACTCTCTGCCCAGCTCAAAACAACTCAGTAATGGCTTCATCCTCAGTCTCTGCTTGCCAGGGCTGGAGCCTCTTGGGTTGAAGGGGATGGGATATCTGCCCCCATACCAAACTCTGCCAATAACACACAGGCAAGTTTTGGAGCCCACCTGATCTTTGTTTCTCCCCCACCTCCCTCCCTGGGTGCTGCTCACAGGCTCTCATCTCTGCCATGCTCTCCAAACTGGCTCTCCTGGGTGCTGCCGCCTGCTTCGTCCTCTCCGGGGTGGGTTTGACCAATGGACCCCTCTGCTTCTACAATGCCTCCAAGCATGGCCATGGGCATGGCACCCTCTGGGGTTACCCCTTCCTGGATGCTGGTGGCCAGGAGCCTGATGTCAGGTGAGGCAGCAGGCTTGGTCACAGGTGTCACTCCATCAGCTTATTGCTAATTAAGTCTGTGTTATACATGGGAAATGGGGGTGGGGGTATGTGTGGATTTGCTGGTAGTGATGTTACCCCAGTAGCAAAAGAAGGGCTGTCTTTCCCTAACTTTCTATGTGGTGCTTCCCATCTCTATCACCCTGCTGACCTCATTCGTCCTTGGGATGAAGGACAGGGTGTCTGGGGCACACCTCCATAGAAAAAAGCGACTTCATTCCTGATCTGCTGCAGGGCAGCATCTTGCATTACCTCCTCTCCCCATGATGTAGGGCAGAGAACTACCTGCACAATCGTCACACCTGGAACATCTGCCTAGAGCCAGAGGGCATTGTGGCCTGGAATGTCGTCCTATTCTCCTTCCTGCTGCTGATCAGTGCTGCTGAGATGGTGCTGGCCTCCCTCCAGATCCTCAACGGCTGCCTTGGGTGCCTCTGTGGGTTTTGTGAGGAGAAGTAGGGACCTGTGATGTTGCCAGGAGGCTGGCACTTGGAGGATGTATCATCCCCAAGCATCCCTTGGCCAGTGCAACTGACATGGTGAGGCTACTGCAGGAGCTGTGACACCATGCCAGTGCAAGAGCCCCATGCAGTATGGACATAGCCTCCCATGGGGGACAGTCACTACAGCCCTCATCAGATATTGAAGCAACATGTGTGGGTTTGGGGTGTAAAGGGCTGTCTTTGTGCAGAGCACTCTGCCTGGACAATACCTATTTCTTCTTCATGGAGAAGATGCCCTTGGGGCTGACAGCCATTTGGGGTTGGAAACTAGCCCAGTGAGCAGCAGAGGTGAGGACCTGGCTGCTGGCGTTCCAGCACAAGCCCAGTGGCTTCCCTGGCCACTCCTTGTCAGCTGCCATTCACTCAAGTGCAAAATGTGACACGTGACATCATTACATTGTGGTAATTGTAGAGATAACATCTGGAATACTCCCTTCTTTTCATTAATTGTTGTGTATTTAGGGCAGCTTGTACTGGTGTTTGTCTCCTGCATGGGGCAGGAGAGGTGAAGGAGATCAGAGGAGCTGGACTCCAGCTGGGGCTAGGAGGACTTGGATGGAGTCATGCTGGGGGAAGCAGCACTGGAACTGAGGTGTAGCCCCCCCCCCCAAGTTCACCCATACACCCAAACATACATGCAGCAAATGTTAGAAACAGCCACTCATTCCCACAGGCCCAGGACCCCACTGCATTATCCGCTGCTGTACTCACAGGGAGTGTCACTGGCTTCAGCACATCCTCCATCCCCACACACTCATACCCCTAACCTTTACAGCAACCAAGCATAGGTACAGACCTAACCTAACCCAACAGGGAGGATGTTAAGGTTCAGAGGGAAGTAGCAATGTCAACAGTAGCTTAGAAAAACAAAAGCAATTAGCCCGATTAATCAGTAACTAAGGGCAACTGTCATTGAACCCCAGCTTGCAACTAAGCACCACACAGTTGCTCACCTGCTCCTCTGCCCACCAGGATTAGGGGGAAGAGGATTGGAAAGATAAAAGTAAGAAAACTCACGGATTGAGATAAAAACGATTTGATAATTGAAATAAAATAAACATGAAACATAATGAAAATAAAAATAACAAAGACAGAGAAATAAAATCCAAGAAAGACAAGTGATGTAAATTATAACCAACTAACTGATGTCCAGCCAGTCCCCAAGCAGCAGCCTTCCCTGCCAGCCTTCACCTTAGTTAATTGCTGAGGGTGATGTCATATGAAATATCCTTTCATCAGTTGGGATCAGCTGTCTCAGCCGTGTCTGCTCCCAGATTTTCATGCGCCTCCAGCCTGCTTGCTGGCAGGGTGGTGTGAGGAGCAGAAAAGGCCTTGACTCTGTGTAAGCACCACTCAGCAGTAATGAAAATGGCCCTGTATTATCAACACTTTTCAACAAATTCAAACCACAGCCCCATACTAGCTACTGTGAAGAAAATTAATCATACCCCAGCCCAAACCAACACAACAATTTTAGAGAATCCATTGAGGAAAAGAGGAATTATCTCCAAGAGGATCATTAAAAAGGAGCAATTAAAAGGAACATAAATACTTATGAGCATGGGACGAAAATCCTTGGGGCATAGTGGTAGTACTATGATGCTCCCCACCAACCCAGCACCTTTCACACCCGGGTGGCATGGAGTGTCTGCAGCTGCCTTCTCTACACTGGTGCTGTCGCCCTTCCCCCCCGCAGCCCTTATGTATTGCATGGCATGGCTCATGAGCTCAGAAAGGAGCCTGGGGCTGGGCTAACGTCACAAGCCTCCATGCCCAACCAACTATATAATTAAAACATAGCAATAAAAATGAGATAAAACCCAGTTCTGAGACAGCAGAGCATGCCTTCTTTGTGAGGTGTATATGCTGGCCAGGGGCAAGTTGTGAGCATCCCAGTGCACCTGGTCTACTGCTAAGGGTCCAGGGGAGAGTTGACCTAGGGGAGGCCACTAAGAGATGAGGCAGCCTTTTTTCCCCCACTTCCTGCGGCGCTGGGAGCCACCATCCTGCTGAGGAGCACTGGCTGTCAGGGGGATGTTCTGAAGCACATCATGCAGTGTGAACATGCTGAAGGAAATCTGTTCATAGGGTGATCGCATTCCATTCTCGTAGAGGCAAGCAAAAGTGATGGCCAGGCCACCAGAGATGGGGGCCTCATTATAGGGCAACTCCATGTAAGCCAGGTCTGAGTAAGCACTTGGGCCCTCGTAGATGACCCATGGCTCAGTCCAGCTCTCCACGTCCCTGGGGAAGGTGCTCAGGTGAACTCCCATATTGACCCGTGACATAGAGCTGGTGGGGTGGGAGTATAAGACCCATGTCGGTGTTTGGAAGAATGCAGTGGAACTGGAGGTCACTGCAGGGTCCCCTTGGACTAAACTGATGCCACAGGCATGGCTGTGATGTCTTGGAATAGGACAGCCCTCCTCAGGCTCAGCTGGCTCATGGTGGCTTCTAGTGTCAACAGCAGGCAGCTCATCACCTGCTGCCTGCTGTGCAGGCAGAGACCGAAACCCTGAGAGCATCCCAGGGAGCAGCCGGTGAGCTGAGCCCCAGAGGGGTACCACAGGGTTCTGTGGGGTGGCAGGAACATACACAAAAGGTGCAGGGAAGCCGATGACACTGCCATGGCAGCCATGGGGGGGCTCAACCAGCCTCTGAACCAGCTGCCCCCCATGGAAGATGGCCCCATCATCTGTGCTGAGCGCCTGAACTCTGAAGCCCAAGGGGCTGCGGGCATTGCAGTAGAGGATGTTGGAGCCATCTTCCTCATCCACTGAGACGAGCTGGCACTCACCTGTTTGCAGGTTGGGGATGAACTCCCCAAAGCGCCAGCCTTGGCCGTGGTCATCACTGTAGAAGGCAAAGGAGTGAGGGGTGGTTTTGCAGAGCTGTCCGAAGCACTCCTTGCAGTCAATGTGGTAGCTGTAGGCGGGTACCAGCAGCCGGCCAGACCGCAGCTGTATCCCGTGCCCAGGGCCCAGTGCAAACGTCGCCCAGTCTGGAGAGTGGAGATGGGGTGGGAGCAGAGGGCTGGTTAGGAGTGGCCACCATGGTGCCCTTGCCATTCCCAACATAGAAGTGTCTCCAAGGCTGATACCACCCCCCCACCCCGTTCCCCTCAAGCCCCCCGCCATAGTTATGGGGCTTCTCCATCTTCTTTCCCTTCTATGCAAGCCAAAAAAGATACTCCCTCCATCCTCTCTCCCCTCTGCTTGAAGTCATCTTCCACTCCACCTCTTTGCTGCTTGTGGGCTTCCCATCCTGAGACCAGCTCCAGCCACTCCTCCAGGAGGACAAACCCCATGGTAACCCTCTTGCTGGCTGTTGTCCCCCCTCCTTGCCACTTTCTGGTGGGCTACCTTTGATGGCCCTGCCAATGACCTGCTGTGTCAGGTCCATGGCTGTGCTCCAGCTCAGGCCCTGGTCAGCGCTGGTGATACAGCAGAGGCGAGTGACGTTTTGGCCAGTGACAATCTGGTAGGCTTCTGGTGTTCTGCCCAGCACCGTGATGAAGAAAAGGAAAAGAGTGCCAGTGAACTCATCGTAGAGTGGGCAGGGATTCATCGACCGGTGGTGCTGCAACATTGCTGTCTCCAGCACGCGCATGTCTTCCCACTGCCCAGGGAGGAGGCAAGGACAGAGAGGGCTGAGGACCACCTTGTATCACCTGACCCAGCCTCCCCATCCCATGCAGATTCCTCCAGGAACTCAGCTGTGCCACACACAAGCAGTGGAGGATGATCAGCTGTCCCCATGCCCTCAGCCCAGTGTGTGCCCTCAACCCCACATGCATCCCCATCCCACCTCCACGTAGCTCCCATAGATGGTGCCACGGCGCAGCACCAGCAGGTTGGCATGGGCATCGTCAGCACTCAGCCGCTCCTCCGCGAAAGCCAGCAGCTTGGCCACACAGGGCAGGTAGAGCAGGGCAGGCACACGGTATGTGACGCCATTGGACTCCTTCTCAAAGAGCACGGTCCGGGCAGGGAAGTGGCGGGAGCCCATGGTGTTTGCAGCAGAAAGGTGCAGCTCCACCCTAGTGGATTGATGAAGAGAGTGGAACTGGCTGCTGCATGTGGCTGCAGGCACAGGCTGGAAGCTAGGTCGTCCTTGAAGGGGTTTGGGGTTTAGCTCAGTGGGCTTGGGTTTGGGGAACCCCTCAGGAGCATGGGTTGGATGGCAGGTCACTATGGGTAGGGTTGGGGTTGAGAGGGACTGAATGTGTGCTGCTGTGCTGGCAGGTCACCACTGCCCAAACATGGGGCAGGATTTTGGGTAACACTGAAGAAGCTGACCCAGGGTACCCTGCAATAAAATTAAATAGATCTTCACGATGGTCTTCAAAACGGGTGTCTACAAAATCGAGGGCAATCAGCAAAGGGCAGGGTGAGACCTGTGGGTCCCCAATTCCATCATCAAGTGAATGCTGGTGGCGCAGAGCTGGTCTCCACATGGCCAAGACACTGAGACCAGCCCTAACTCCTCACAGTGGGGTCAGGGAGCATTTTGCTCTGCGTTTTAGGTGCCTCCAGCACAGTGGACCCAGCCAGCTCCTCATTTCCCACTCTCCTACCAGGTAAACCTGGGCTGTGCCACACAAACCACAGGGGACCTCAGACAGTGGGAGTGCCACTGCGGTCGGCTGTCCCCAGGTTACATCAGGTTATCGGCAAAGGAGGAGATGGGCACACCACTCCGGGGCATAGCTGGAGCAGCTGAGGGTGACTTTCACCTGTATTTTAATTAGGAGCTTTTGCTAATCAGACACCCCATGGAGAAAGTGAAGGTACTCACCACGTCCTGCTCAGCTGTGGGTGTCCCCTCTGTCCTTAGTCCCAACCACAGGATAATGCCAGCTCCTGCAGCTACCAGTTTTCTGCAGAGCCTGTCGCCTCACTGTTTTGTTGCCACCCTCCCCTTGTAGGGTCCCCCCACTGATGTGTCACGGGGCTGCCACAGCAGTAGTGGCTGGGAAAAAGCCCTGAGTCAGCAGTGGCATCTGATTGTGCAGTGCCTGAGTGGCACAAAGGCACCATTATCAGCCTGGGTAGAGCCAGGGGCCCCATGGCTGCTAAGCCATCTTACTTGGCTACCTCTGGGAAGGGTTGCAAAGGGATCTGGGGGGTGGAGTATTTGCATCTCCTGGCCTCAGGTTCCCTCCTCCAACAGGCTGGGAGAGTCCAGACCTCCCTGCCTAGATGCAGCAAGCCACATTCACCGTGTTTTGCCTCAGCCATGAGTTCACAAGCATGTAGGCTGTGGTCCAGAGGGTCCCAGTCTTCCCAGGACCCCCACCTGCATACAGAGCAGCTGTTAAGAACTCATTTTTATGCTTACATTCATTCCATTTCAGGCATAAGCTTTAGCTAAAAGTGCTTGACAAAATTCACATGGGAAGTCACGGATCAATGGGATGCCTTACATGGCATCAAGCTTGTTGGTGACTGATGGGGTTCACCTTTCTCTTAGGGGGAAGAAGCTCTTTGCTCAATAACTTTTGGGGCTTATTGACAGAGCTTTAAACTAGTCTTGTGGGGGAAAAGAGATAATACCTAGCTTGCCTGTAACAAGTTGTGGGATGCTGTGCCATGGTTAGAGGGACACGGTGCAAATGAGGACCCTTAACCTGTTGCTCCCAGGCATACTAGGGATGCTGTGGAACAGCTGAAGTCTTTTGGGGATGAGCCAAGAGCTCCTGAGGTAATAGGAATCACAGGGAAACACTAGAGAAACACCTCAAAGGAATTAAAGGGCATCCCCCTCAGGTTGGCAGCCCAGCTGAAGTGCCTCTATACCAACACAAACAACATGGGTAACAAACAAGAGGAGCTGGAATCTACAGTCCTGCTAGAAAGTTATGACCTAGTTGCCTTTACTGAAACTTGATGGGATGCATCTCATGACTGGAGTGCAACCATCAGTGGCTACAGGTTGTTCAGAAGGGACAGGGGAGAAAGGAGAGATAGAGGTGTTTCACTCCAGAAGAGTGGGCAGACAGAGTAAGAAGAGCTGTCTCTGAGGAATAGCCATGCACAGGTCAAAAGCTTATGGGCAAGAATCAGAACGAGGCAACAAAGGGAACCTTGTGTCTGGTATCTACAAAAGGCTGCCTGATCAAGAGTTGACTTCAACATTCACAGGCTCTCATCCTGCTGGGAAAGCAGCACGGTGAGCTGTAGGCAAACCAGAAGACCCCTGGAGTGTATGGATGACAACTGCTTAAGCCAAGCCCTACCAGAAGGGATGTGATACTAGACCTGATGATCACCAACACATATGAAGTTATCAGTGATATCAAGACTAGAGGCAACCTGGACTGTAATGATCATGTGCACTGGTGGAGTTCGCAGTCCTGAGGGACATGTGACACACCAGGAATATAGTCAAGATCCTGAATTTTAGGAAAGCGAATGTCTAGCTCTTCAAGAAATTAGCCAACAGGATCCCCTGGGAAATGGTTCTCGGTAACAATGGGATGGAACACAGCTGTTAGGCTTTTATGAATGCTTTCCATAGAATGCAAGAGCTCTTGGTCCCCAGATGTAAGACATCAGGCAAGGAAGAGAAGAGACTGGCATGGCTGAGTCAAGAGCTGTGGGTCTAACTAAAGAGCAAGAGGAAATTGCATAAGCAGTGGAGGCAGGGACAGATATCCCAGGAAGAGTATAGAGGTATTGCCTAGTTGTGTAGGGATGAGGTCAGGAAGGCCTGGCAAAGGATTTCTACAGGTATGGTAACCAGAGAAGGAAGGTCAACGAATGTGTATACTCTTGGGTGAGCAAGTCTGTGAAGTTGGTAACAACTGATGAGGAGGAGTACTCAGCAAGTTTTTTGCCTCAGTCTTCACTGGTAACTCCTTTCCTCACAATTCCCGAGTCAGTGGACTGCAAGGTGAGAACCAAGGGGGCAAAGTCTCTCCTGCTGTAAGTGAAGATCAAGTTCATGACCACCTTAGGAACCTGAACATACATAGGTCTATGGGTCTTGATGGGATGCATCCCAGAGTCCTGAGGGAACTGGATGATGTAGTTGCCAAGCCACTCTCTATGATATTTGAAAATGCCTGGCAGTCAGGTGAAGTCCCTGATGACTGGAAAAAGGGAAACATTGCACTCATTTTTAAAAAGGGTAGCAAGGAGCACCCTGGGAACTACCAACCTGTGAGCCTCACCTTTGTGCATGAGAAAATTGTAGAACAGATCCTCCTTGAAGATATGCTAAGGCACATGAAGGACAGGGAGGTGATTCAAGATGGCCAGCATGTTAGGTAACATGCAAGGGCAAGTCCTGCCTGACAAATCTGGTGGCCTTCTGTGATGGAGTGACTACATCAGTTGGACAAGCGAAGAATTATGGATGTGACCTATCTGGACTTGTGTAAGGGTTTTGACATAGTTCCCTACAACATCTTTCTCTCTAAATTGGAGAGATATGGATTTGATGGGTGGACTGTTCAGCGGATAATGCATTGGTTGAATGGTCATATCCAGCAGGTAGCAGTCAATGGCTTGATGCCTGGATAGAGATCAGTAACGAGTGGTGTCCCCCAGGGGTCCATACTTTGGAACCAGTGCTGTTCGGTATCTTCATCAATGACATTGACAGTGGGATAGAATGTACCCTCAGCAAGTCTGCAGATGGCAGCAAGCTGAGTGGTGTAGTTGACATGTCTGAGGGACAGGATGCCATCCAGAGAGACCTGGACAAGCTTGAGAAGTAGACCTGCATAAACCTCATGAGGTTCAACAGACCAAATGCAAGGTCCTGTACTTGGGTCAGGGGAATCCTTAATATCAGTACTGGTTGGGAGATTATGTGATTGAGAGTAGCTCTGCAGAGAGGGACCTGGGGGTACTGGTGGCTTAAAAGCTTAACATGAGCTGACAATGTGTGCTTGCAGCCCAGAAGGCTAACTGAATTCTGGACTGCATCAAAAGCAGCGTGGTCACTGTATTGAGGGAGGTGATTCTGCCCCTCTACTCTGCTTTGGCGTGACCTCATGTGGACTACTGTGTCTAGCTCTGGAGTCCTCAGCATAAGAAAGACATGTTGGAGTGGGTCCAGAGAAGGGTCACAAAAATGATCAGAGGGTTGGGGCACCTCTCCTGTGAGGAAAAGTTGAGAAAGTTTGGGTTATTCAGCCTGAAAAGAGAAGGCTTCAGGGAGACCTTACTGTGTACTTTAAGAGAGCCTATAAGAAAGATGGAGACAGTAGGTGAGGTTGGACAGGGCTCTGAGCTACCTGACCTAGTTATAGGTGTCCTTGCTTGCAGCAGGGGGGTTGGACTACTACCTCAAAGGTCCCTTTAACATCTCTGTGATTCTATGATTTCTATGATCAGAGGCTCCAAGGCAAAAAGGTCAAGCTCAGACTGCATAATTGACTGTGAAGGGCCCTTGGAAATTGCCCAGGATGAACACATGGCAGCTACCCTTTCTTCATCTGGGCTAGTTATAAATACCTCTTAAGCCTGGTTAATTTTAGTTCCGGTTGCTGGAGCAGAAAACTGTAAAGGTGCTGTTAATTTCCTGTTGCACATCACAGGGATCGCGCTGCAGGATGTTAACCCTTGCCTCAGCTGGCTTCCTTGGCTACCTGCTGAGTTTAAAAGTAGCCAGAGAAAATCCCAGCTCTGCTTCTCACCCTTCTCCCGTCTGACAGCCACCCTCCTGTTTCCTAGGCTGAGCTTCTGCCCAGCTAGCTTCACCTGCAAGGTGAAGCTGCAAATTAAGGGACCCTGGATCCATCATTCCAGCCGTGTCACCTGGGTCTCTGCTGCCACCACGACCAGTGTGAGTGGGAGGAGATGCTGGCTATACTTTGAAATATTGCACCATCGATGATGGCAGCTGCATCAGAATCTGGTGATGGACAATTATTAATGTCAATGACACTAAAACCATTGGGCTTGGTGCTTCTGTCCTTCTGATGAACCTTCCCAGGACCAGTGGGGAGCTGGCTAATTAGTAAAGACATCCCAGGCAGGTTTAATTTCCACCTTATTTCCACCAATAATGAAGTCATGCCCTAAATGGGCAGCAGCCATGCCTCACTCCACTCTCTCCTAATTAACATTGGAGAGTTTAGCTAACACAGCAAGAGGGGGAACCCAACAAAAGTCTCCGCTGATCAATGGCTTCAGAGATGCTGAGCCCATGGGATCATCTATGCCCAGGGAATAGTGAACATTGTCCTAGAGAGAGGGGTGGAATCACAAAATAGGCCCTCCCAGGACAGTGCCAAGCTGTCCCAAGTGGTGCAGAGGCCCACCCACACCTCATGACACACAAAAGGGACATCTCATGTGCTGTTGGTGAAAGGCTGCCAGCTACTGTGCCTGACTTTGGATATGATGCTCAAAACTCCCATTCAAAAACCACTCCCAGCATGCCCCAGCCCTGCATGGTGGTTAGATGTCATTGAGCATGGATGATGCTGGATGGAAGATACAATGTCTCTCCTATTCCTTTGAGTGCTGTGTCCCCTTGTTACACTGTCCTCCTTATTTCCCTCCCCTTCCCCTTTTCTCCCCTCGATGTTGAAATTCAGGACTTGCTCTTGTGAGTTGTGATCAGCCTGGATCTTAAATTAAGGCTATTAAGTAAAGCTGAATGCAAACAAAATTATTACGCCCATGATTTATGACTAAGAGGAAAGAATGTCTAAGCCAGCTGAAAGCCTGCCCAGTGTTCACTAGCAGCAAGCTGTCCCTCTGCCTCGAAGCAGGGAGGTGGGATCATGCAAGATTCAACCAGTGAAGAGCCTTTGGCTCAAGATCCCCAAAAAGGGACCCACTACCACCTTGGTGGCTCTAAACAAAGCACTCCCTGCCTTCTCCTGTGCAGAAGTTCTGTGGGTTGGTCATGGGGTTCATGGGGTGATGCAAAGTGGTGGGAAACACTAGCTGGAAGTTGGGAGCTGCATCTCCTGGTGACTGGTCTACTGCCAGGGCAAGTCTAACGGCTTCCTCTTCTTGTGTGGGTGTTGAAGAGCATAAAGATGGGATGTATACTGGAGCTCTGGCATTACCATTCTCTGGCAGGTTCTCAGAGTTCTGTTGTCTAAGTCTTGTTTGAGGTTGTACCCAAGGATATTTGCAGCCCCTGACTGGAAAGGCAGGAGAGCTTTGTTCTTGATGTGATCTCTCCCCACTGCCTCCTGGTCCAACAGACAGGTCTCCATGAGCTCCTTCTGTCTCATTTGCAGGCGATGCACCTCCTTCCCCAGATATTCGAGTCCTATGGTTTCCTCAATTCTCTTCCAGAAGGTATGGTTGAAGTGCAGGTAGAGATTCCAGTCTAGCGAGCACCATGCTTTTATCTGCTCCTCACTTTCTGGAGTTAAGGTCTGGACAGTGTCTTGGCTTCTAGAATTGAGCTTAAAGTAAACCACATCATCTAGATCCCAGCACAAAGTGTGCTTCAAGAGGATCATGGACTCATCAAAGTAATCTGCTATCAAGATCAAGTGGAAGTTCTGTTCAATTTCCTTCAAGACTGCCTTGATGTACTTTTTGTTGTCCTCTGCATTGTTATCATAGCCAAAGTCAAACCACATGATATTCCTGGCGTAGATGTTTTCCTTGTAATCTGCTCGATGGTAATACTTCATGGGTGATGCCAGGTACTCATTCACATCCTTGGAGATCCTGAAGGCAGGAACACTGTTCTTGTAGTAGACATAGGAAGACTCCAGCAGATAAATGGGGTTCCTCAAGATGGAGAAGTAGAAAGTATTCACTGGCATTACCTTTTGCACCTGTTTGCAGGGAGGAAGAAGAGAGACTGTTAATCTGGAGGCACTGCTTCTTCAACTAGGTTTCTGTGCAGATGTCATGGCTCTTTCTTACCTCCGAGGGGTTAAACCGTAAGTGGTTGCACATGATGTTGTAGTTTTGTCCTATGGTTTGAAATTCCTCCACAAAGCGGGCCAGGAAGGTCTTTGGGTAGCCCAAGTGGACAAGCTGGCCAGCGGGGAGGGCAACCGTGAGGTTGTACCTCTCTGCAAATCTGAACATGATGTTCAGGATGGTGCTGCTGGCTGTCTTGTGGGTCTTGAGGAACATGATGTTACTCTTCGCATGGCAAGACATGGAAGGTATCAGCAGCTCCTGATGACTCTTTGAGATTCTGCAGGAAGGCAACAGATGAGGAAAACCATCCTTTTCACTGCTGTACCCCATCTCTGAGACCTGGCAAAGCCAAACCTGAGCAGGTTCCCCTTCTGATACCACATCTGCAGCTGGTGCAAGGCACCAACCCAAACAAGCCCCATCCCTCAGGCATAGATGCCAGAGAGTTTTATGCTTCTCCAGGTCCTTACTAACCCAAAGGCTTAATCTCAACTCCCTTTTTTCATATGCCTGATTTTGTCCCAGAGAAATGCACTTTGGCTAGCTTGATCCCTTGTCTGCCCAAATCTGAGCTCTAGGACCTAACTTTGGGCCACTGTACTTTCAGTATTAGTGTCACAGGTCAGATTCATGCTGACCTGGGCAGACCAAGTCACGCACTCTTGCTTCTGCTTCACTTACACATAATTTTTTTTCTTCATATGGAAGAATCTCGACAGGAAGATAAGTCCCAAACAAAGGCTGAAAATCATGAGACATTTGATATGCCTGGAAAAAAAAAAGTTTCTGTAGATTTTTATCTGATAGTCTTTCCCTGAACACAAACCACCAAAATTTGCATATCACCTCTGGAAATTTTTATCACCAGGAGCACAGTTTTATGTCTTCATGGTGCCAGCCACCTTTGGCTCCTTCAGTTGTGTCAGCAGCTGTGGCATTAGAGGTAGGACAGTGAAAATTTGCACTTTAACTATCATTGTCCTAATTTTGGCCTTTGGCAAGACACAGCCTACTTCAGACAGAGCCTAAGCTCACCTGCCTTTTATTTTGCTTTTCTTTTGGCGTTCTAGGGCTTTAGAGCTTATTCACTATTCAAATGTCTAATTTAGTCACTGGAAAATGAGCCCTTTGTAGGCATGTAAGTATTTTCTTGGTAAGAAACCTGAGTGGCTCCTGTAGTCACAACACTCCAGAAGATGAGGATCTCGAAGAAACTCTAAACCGATTTTTTTTTTTCAATATAACTGAGATTTTTCAATACATAAACCAATTAATAAACCAACAGCACCTGCTCTTGTACTCAGCCTCACCCAGGTCTACCTTTCATTAGACCTTCTCACACTGGCTAGACTTTAAACTGCCCAAGCTCAGAGGCAGCCCTTTGGACCAAGCACCGCATCTACTTGCGCTCTGCCTGGATAACGATGAAGGGTAAACCTTTTCCAGCACTAATGAGGCAACCACCATGTATCATCACCAGCACATTCTTGCTGGGACATGTACAGGATCTTTTAAGGTTTGATTCCCACCAAAATGAAACTTTTCATCACCAAGCTTGACCTGACTTTGATCCTGAAAACTTTTTTAATTCAGTGTGAATTCCATGTTTTCATCCACCATTTCCAAAATGCAGCAGATCTGGCTTGGGCTTTAAGTTGTTTTGAGAGGATATAGTCCCAATTATAGCATGGAATGGTCACACTCATGGTTCCCACTCTCCTAAGTAAGCAAGGAAGGCTTCAAGCCTGCCCAGTCTCAGAGTTGATGGGGGCACAAGGTTTGCTGCAGGCTGTCTACTGTCTACTGTCCCTCTGGCCAAGGAGTTGTCACACATGGTCCTGCTGCACAGAACGGTGGCTTTCATAGCATGAGAGTGCTTTTCTTGTCCAACAGTAGCTCAGCTGAAGGGAGAAATCCTCAAGCAGAAGAACCCTTCCCAAATCCAGGGAAGACCCTCAGCCATAGCTTGTTATCAGCCTCTTATATGAATTTGCAGCACAGCTTCTGCATTAAAAGTTTCAAGACAGCTACAGGCAATCATTCATCACTATTTCTTAATTTCTTTGTCCCAGGCCTGTTAGGGGGATGAGGGTGAGACAATCCCCTTTCCTTTGATTCTCTATGTAGTATTAGAGATGAGACAGGTGAAGAAATGCAGAAGGCCCCACAAGCAGTGACATCTGTCAAATGCAGACCCTTCCTATCTTCTTGGTCTTTCATTTAAACTGAAGCTGATGTTGATATGATAGTTTTCCAAAACACATCACCCTGCCTGTCTGGATGTCCTTCCTAGGCTGGTCTGGTGATGTCCTCCTTCTTTACCTTTTCTGTAGTATTTAATGCATGTGATAATGGTCCAGGCATTTGTCTGGGTGGTGCTCCCTAAATGGCAACTTAGATTGATGTTTTATGGAACAAACACCTAAAATAATCCCAAAGATAGATCAGGATCACAACATGCTCCAGAAGGATTACCAGTCCCTTCTACTGCAAGAAGACAGGCTCTGTAGTCCTCTACATCTTGTCCCACAATTTTTTTAGTTGCTTAATAAGAGATTATGTAGTGCCATCCTGCCTCCAAATCTTGAAAACACATGTACCACACAGAGCCCATCTTCAGCATAATTGGATGTCCCCAGCAGACCTGTTTTGTCTGGAAGTGCTTTGAAAGCCCCAAACAACCACTGGCTGTTGCACCTGGAGACACTGAGAAGGATAATGGTCTGGTTTATCTAGGCATGTAAAGGCTCAAAATGTTGCTGGTGCAGCAAAAGGGATGGGTACTGCAGTGCCAGATATGCCCTGTGGGTAAGTTACAGGCTCAAACATGCCACTATCAAGCCCCAAGGGACTGTGTAGAGTTCACCTCGCTCCTTGTGGTATGGTTCTGAAGACACAGCAACTTGCAGCTGATCTGTGTCCACACTGCTGTTGTGAGTGGTGGCTGCTCAGCCTACATCAGGCTTGCAAAAACCATGGCAGCTTCCTGGAATGCCCAGTTTTACGGAGCAGTAGTGGCTGATTTCTTTGGCACTTGGGCCACAGAGGAGCCAGTCCCTGTGCAGAAATGATGGGCTCCTTATCCCAGGGATGCTAAACAACACTACCTTGTGGCACGGTGCTTGTTCCACTGCCTGTGGATGTATGAATGGAAAAAGGTACCTGCCTTCTAGCCCAGGTAGTGAGGAAGGAGTGGGAATAGGAGGGTATTGCAGCTACCCTCACCCCACTGCACTTCAGCCCAGCAAAGGCAAGTGATGGAGGTGTTCATGGGAAAGAGCCAAGAGAAGGGATTGAAGTGATTCCCACAGAGGAAAACAGACGAGGGGAGATGAGAGGAGGGGGGTCCAGGTATGCGTTGTGCTTATGCAGCTGAGTCCTGTGCCTGATCACTGCAGGGGGTCCTGTCCACACTGCCCCCTGGGACTCGGGCACTTGCAGCTGCACTCACAGGTGCTGCCACTGGCTTCAACATGTCTTGCAAACCTTCACATGGGTTTTTACCACCTGTTCTGCACTTACTGCCTGGCACACCTCTATGAGAGCCAGCACCACTTTTAAAGACTGTTCCCTTAGTGTTACACAGACAGACCTTTGCCACAAGACTGCAAATCTTTGACCAAGCTGCTTTTAAATCTGTATGCATTGGGCCAAAAGACACCATATTTAACACTGGGTAAAACTTTTAATCCCTTTAAGAAAGAAGTCTCCCTTGTCTGGGAGCCATTTTACTGTTAACTCTCTCACACACACAGCTGATGATGAATCAGGAGAATAACTTGTATTACAGGAGACAGAGATGGTCTTTTATATGAACAGTTACAGCCATAAGCAGAGGGATTTCATAACAACATGTCATATAAATGGCAGCCTGTAGGGCACGACTCACAGGATCATGGCTGCAGCGATTTCTTCCTTCCGCACACGATAGCAAGGAAGCATTTCACCTGGAGTGTGCGAAGCCCAACATATCCAAGAGTTGCAAGATACGATCAGAGCCACCATCTACTTTCTTTCCCCACTAATAAAAGTCTTTTGCAAGGCAAAGTTCAAGAGAGAAAGCTGTAATTCAAACATTGCATAAAAGTTACCCAAGCACGTAAGACATTCAACTAGCGTGGGAGCCCTTTGAGGAAGCACTTGTGAGCTGACTGCTAAGCCACAAAATCCTTCTAAGAAGCAAAAGAACTGTGGAGCAGTCAGCTGGGCTGGCACTGGATGCACAACTCGCCTTTCCAACCTGCCTTGTGTCACCTCCCAGCTGGGAAGAAAACGTGAAAAATTATCTCTAAAGTTGCACTCGGAGGTGCTGATACAGATGCTTTAAGGCTTGAGACCTTCTTGTCCATTTGGCTTAAGCTGAAAATAACAAAACTCTGTGTCAAACTAAGGTTCTTTCAAATTACAAGACTTGGAATACAGGAAAGAAATATTCACAGTAAAATTAATCTCTACCCTAGAGCAAACTGTAACTAACTCTATAGGTTATTAGCAACTTACAGGGATTACCTGCACCAGACCTCTCTACAAATTGTTTTTGCTCTGCACCCATAGCATTCACATCCCTCTCCCCTTACCTTGAAGTGCAGACAGGGCTTTTCATGCTGCCTCAGTGCTGTGAGTTAGAAAATATCTCCTTTGCAAATCACATTCAATACTCCTTTCATCTACAAAGTCTCTATTTCTAGTATCTCATCCTGCTATAAAAGGCTGGGATAGGTGAGGACAAAGGGAGTGGCTAGGTGTTTCCAGGGGTGGGTGGAAGTTAATCAATAAGCCATGAAAAAAGCTAGCATGGCATGACATTACCACAGGTACAAAGAGCTGCCTCAGGAGATGGGGTTTGCAACAGCTTTGCAGGGAAGTAAGGGTTTAGCAGGGCACTCTTTGTGGGGACCCCCTTCTCTGTTGGCTGCAGCAGGGAGATATATGGGGGGCTCATGGCAGGAACCAGGCAAAGTGGCAGGGGCTGGAGGAGGGTACCACTGGCTCCTTCATTACCCTGCCTACTGTCTCATCACTTGTACAGTGCCCCATCTCTGCCCATTGCCACACTCCTTGGTGCTCTGATCAGTGCCCGCCATGCCTTTCCTCCACTTTTTGGTCAGTGGCTTAGGACTGTAATTCTCTGCCAGACACCTCTAACAACAAGAAATTAGAGACACCAGCAGAACAGGAATGGTGTTCACCTATTGCAAATTATCCTTAAAACATTTAAGAGTTCAAACTTCTTCACAGTAAAAATGGAATTATTGTAGCTGGAGGTTAAGAGCTTTAGAGACTTTGCTGTTACCTAGGCCTTGGGAGAGAGAGTTCTTGCCCCTATATGGGTGTTATTTTATGGTCTTTCTAAACAGTGATTATTTTGGTGTTATTAACAACCATAACAATTTGTGTTGAATGGGAATTTGAGGTTCTACCAAGGCTCCTGTATGCCAGCACTTCACAAACTCCTTTTGATGGTTGCAAATCATCCCAGGAGAGCAGGATTTGTCCTGCAGGTCTGAAGGTGGTATAATCTCGTTGCTCCCCATGCTGAGGATGAAGTTGATACTCTCCTTATCTGGGCAAAAATCTTTCCCACATCTCCCAGTCTGGAACAGGGGATTAAGTTGTTGCTTTTGGTCTTTTGTGGCCGCGCTGCTTCCGATGCAGCTCCTGACATGGTCCCCTTTACCTCCCCACCCTTGCTGCAACCTGAATGCTGGCAGCACAACATGTCACAAGAGCCAAGTCATTAGCATTCTGATATCCTTCACTTACATTCCTAAATTTTCAGAGTGCCCAAATATACAGCATTTCCTTTTAAATCTTAGCTTCCTCAGCCAGCCCCAAACTCCAGTGCTTATCAAGATTCAAAGGTTAGCAAGGTGTAGGGTTGCTTTCCTTGAGTTTCTTGGTAGAATAGAAGCCAAAGTGATGTTTTACAAAGAATTTCTAGGGTTACTCTTGGCACAGTGTCAGCTGCTGCTGGCAGGGAGGTCACATTTAATAGACTTCTTTCTCCTGTTACACTATACACGTAAACTGTGTGATTTCTTGCTTAGAAGCTGGTAGTGTCTATGCATGACAAAAGATCGCATTTTACACTTTTACAACTGATTCACTGCTCTCTTCTGGAGTGTTGTACACAAATTGTCTAGTTTGGTTATGCAGAAAAACACAGTGCCATGCAAAAACACTTGGCTTCATGTGGGCTGTTCTACTCTGAGACTGGAACCAGTGAAGGGAAGCCAACTCATGCAGAATTAGTTAGGTGGGGCAGGATGCTGAATTAAAAGCTCCATACTGCCTCTGCTTCATCTGCCTGCTTGCTTAGGGGAGAGTGTTATGGGTCGGCCCTTTTAGGAAGCTCAGCCTCATGATGACACTTGCTCATGTCCCTGCAGCAGAGTGGGAAGGAGAATCAGAAGTGTAAGGTGCAAAAATTTACAGGTTGAGATAAAGTCAGCTTAACAGGTGAAGCAAAAGCTGTGTGAACAAGCAAACCAAAAAGAATTAATTACTACTTCCTATTACAGGCAGATCCTCTTACAGGATCTTACAGGAAAAGCAGGGCTCCATCACATGTTAACAGTTACATGGAAAGACAGATGCTGTAATTCTGGACATCTCCCTTTCTCCTTCCTCCATCTTTTATTGGTGAGCATAGTGTCACATGGTGTAGGATACACCTTAGATCAGCTGGGGTCAGTTGCTCCAGCTGTGTCCCCTCCCAGCTTCTCGCACAACCCCAGAGGTGGGGCAGGCTGAGAAGTAGAAAAGACATCAAAGATGTGCAAGCAGTGCTCAACAATAGCTACAGCACCCCTGTGCTATCAGCATTGTTCACAGATCCAAACACAGTGCCATACCAGCTACTATTAAGAAAATTAATTCTATGTGGGTAATTTGAAGAAAAGAACCTCCAACCCCCTTGCTTTCTAACACCGCTCACCAAAGTGGCAGGCTAGGTGCAGCTGGGCTTGGTGTTCTGTTAAAGAGACTCTATAACAATGAAACATGTTGTGGGTAGAGGCTGAGCCGGCCACCGACCCACGGCAGACATTCCTTATCACCCCCTTTCCCCCCCCCAACAGGAAAAGATAGGGAACAATAAGGGCAGAGAGACTTCTGGATTGGAAAGTAAAACTAAAACTACTTTAATAATAATAGCAATGTTAAATGAAACATATATAAATATATACAGGACCCAAATACCGAACCCAACTCCCCCCTTTTATGATAACTATATCACCACAGTAGCTGCAGCAAGACGTCCCATCCCAGGATCTCGGCACCAGCTCCCAGCCAGGTTCAAACAGGCAGCCATGCTTTTAGCTCCCAGCTCCAAGCACGAGTCCAAACAGCTCCACCCCATTCAGCTACCAGCACCCAGTACAGACTCCGTTCCAGCCACAAACCCAGGGTCCCAAAAACCTCCTATTTCTGTTTCCCCCTGGGCCAGGGTCCTTCCTGAAATGACTGAGCTTGGGATTCAGGAATTTCAGGTTTTAAAGGGGAAGTTAGCAGGTAGTTTTAGCAAGGAGTGGGGGGATGACTGATACTGAATATGATGTATATGGGATGGAATACTTTTTAGAAAAATAAAATCACTGAACAGAATTAATTCTGTTCTAACCCAAACCAAGACATTCTAACCCAAACCAGGACAAAACGTTATTAAGCAGGTACTCTTTTAATACAGTGCTGGACACACAGGGTATCATTCCTCCAAAATTGTGTATGTCTTTGTTAGTTACTTACACCTCTTATATACTAGATGTACATACATCTTTCTGATATTTTCCACACCTCTTATATACTAGATGTACATACATATTTCTGATATTTTCCAAGACCCTTGTTAAAAATTATACAGTTTCCAAGGAGTCATCTATATGCAGCGCTATCCCTTTTAGCATATATATTATAGTCCTTAGGTGGTCTTCAGGGGACTCTGTTTACTTCATCAGTGTAGATAGCCAGCTTAACAAAGGGGTTTTGCTTATTCCAGGTGTCCTGAGATTAGACAATAGGCCTACCTCAAGGCCACATTCCATTCTAACAGGGCCCTGATTGTCGCCTTGTTAGTATTCTGCTAATGTAAAATTTCTTTTACTTCAATTCATTCTCCCCTTTTTCTTATACTTTGCAAATTCTTTTGCAAGTTATAATATTCATTTGATTCTAGGGTCAGAGCAAAATATTTCCCTGTCTCAATTTGATGTTGGACTTTGTTCTTCTCCAGCTCACATAATCTGATTCCGAGCTCTGATAATACCACATTGCAAGAATATACACAAAATTATTCCCCAGACCAACATAATTATGATCCCTGCAAACAGCTGTTTAACCCAGTTTCAATTTGGAAGCCACCAGGTTAGCTTATTCCACATCTCCTTGGAGCCCCATGTGGTATCATCCTGAGCCACTTCATGTATTACCTTACAACAATTTTGATAATAGCACAAACTCTTCCTTCTTTCATAGTTAACAAACCCAATGTTATCCGTATCTGCAAAACAACTTGGGTCAAGGATTTTTACCTCCGTCTTTAATTGCTCAGTGGTGCCAGCTGTAATGGGCTCTTTGATAATGCCTGGTTTTACAAGATACCAGGCCAGATGATAAGAGGTGGGAAAGGCTTATCTTCCAGGGGAAAAAGGATTCTAGGATAAGAACTAGCAGGGCTCATCCACAGGTTTTTAAACTAGTTTTGAAGGGGGATGGGGTTGTTGCCAGGTCTGCACCAGTGGGGTAGTGTTCTAGTACTAGTACTAATAAAGACCGGAAGGCCTCCCACCATCCTTGGGTAGAACTGGCATGCTCAGCTCACTCCTGAAAATGCCTGTATACTAATGCATGCAGCATGGAGAATAAACAGGAGGAGTTAGAAATCCATGTGAGGTCAAGGGGTTATAACCCGGTGGCAATTACAGAGACATGGTGGGACAGCTCTCATGACTGGAATGTGGTCATGGATGGCTATGTCCTTTTTAGGAAAGACAGGTCTTTCCTAAGGAGTTGCTCTTTACATGTGAGAGCAACTAGAATGTATTGAGTTCTGGTCCAGGGGTGAATGAGGGGTGGGTTGAGAGTTTATGAGTGTGAATTAAGGGGCAGGCTAGCATGGGTGATACTGTTGTGGGTGTTTATTACAAGTAACCTGATCAGGATGAGGAAGTTCATGAGGCTTTCTACAGGCAGCTGACAGTAGCCTCGCAATCACAGGCCCTGGTTCTTAGGGGGGATTTTAACTACCCAAGTATTTGCTGGAGGACCTACTCAGCCAGCCATTCGCAATCCAGGAGGTTCCTCCAGTGCATTGATGATAACTTCTTGATGCAAATGGTGGATGAGCCCACTAGGAGGGGAGTGCTGCTGGACCTGATACTCACTAAAAAGGAGGGTCTGGCTGGAAAGGTAGAGGTTGAGGGCAACGTTGGCTGTAGCAACCATGAGATGGTAGGGTTCAGAATCTTGTGTGGTAGGAACAGAATACCTAGTAGGATCAAAACCCTAGACTTCATTAGGGCCAACTTTGATCTTTTCAAGAAATTGCTAGGGGAAATCTCATGGGACAGGGTGCTAGAAGATAAAGGGGCCCAAGAGAGTTGGTTAATATTCAAGGACCACTTCTTCCAAGCTCAAGGTCAGGGCATCTCAACACATAGAAAATCGAGGAAGGGAGTTAGGAGACCCGCATGGTTAAGTCGGGAACTGGTGTGCAAACTGAAGTGGAAGAAGAGAGTCTACAGATCATGGAAGGAGGGGCTGGCCACATGGGAAGAGTAGAAGACTGTTGTCAGAGGTTGTAGGGAGGTAACTAGGAAAGCTAAGGTCTCTCTGGAATTAAACCTTGCAAGGGAGGTCAAGGACAATAGGAAGGGCTTCTTCAAATACATTGCCCAAAAAAAAGAATACTAGAGGCAATGTAGGCCCAATGCTGAATGAGGTGGGTCCCTTGGTGACAGAAGATAGAAAGAAGGTGGAATTACTGAATGCCTTCTTTCTTTGTCTCTGTCTATACTGTATAGAGACAGTGCTCAGGAGCCTTAGACCCCTGAGCCCCCACATGATTTTAGAATAACGGAGGAATTTTCCTTGGCTGAGGAGGACGGGGTTAAGGAGCAGTTAAGCAATCTGGACATCCATAAATCCATGGGACCTGATGGGATGCACCCACAAGTGTTGAGGGATCTGGCAGAAGTCATTGCCAGGCCACTCTCCATCATCTTTAGCAAGTCCTGGGGGACAGGAGAGGTGCCTGGGGACTAGGGGAAGGCAAATGTCACTCCAGTCTTCAAAATGGGCAAGACAGAGGAGCTGGATAACTCTAGACCGGTCAGCCTCACCTCCATCCCTGGAAAGGTGATGGAACACTTTATCCTTGACTCTGTCTCTAGGCATATCAAGGATAAGGGGGTCATTGGGAGCAGTCAGCATGGGTTTACCAAGGGAAAGTCATGTTTGACCAACCCGATAGCCTTTTATGAGGATATAACCAGGTGGATAGATGATGGTAGAGCAGCGGATGTGGTTTATTTTTATTTCAATAAAGCGTTTGACACTGTCTCCCACAGCATCCTTGAAACTAAACTGAGGCAGTGTGGTCTGGATGAATGGTTAGTGCGATGGATTGTGAAGTGGTTGGAAGGACAGAAGCCAGAGAGTCATGGTCGTTGGGAAGGAGTCTAGTTGGAAGCCTGTGTCTAGTGGAGTCCTTCAGGGGTCAGTACTGGCACCAGTGCTTTTCAATCTATTCATTAATGACCTGAATGAGGGAACAGAGTGCCCTGTCAGCAAGTTTGCTGATGACACTAAAGTGGGTGGAGTGGCTGACACACCAGAGGGTTGTGCTGCCATT
>VWZX01010993.1:0-30262 GCA_013399015.1 Galbula dea | reverse complement strand
TATGCTTTTAAGTATTTGAAGGGTGTGTGTCGGGAGGATGGGATTCTGGGGTGTATTAAAAGGCGTGTGGCTAGTAGGTCAAGAGAGGTTCTTCTTTCACTTTACCCTGGTGAGGACACATCTGGAATATTGTGTATTATATATTTGGAATCTTGTGTAACATTCTGGGCCCCTCAGTTTAAGAACGATAGATAACTGCTTGAATGAGTTCAGGGCAGAGCCACAGAAATGATGAAGGAGCTGGAACATCTTCCTTATGAGGAAAGGCTGAGGGAACTGGGTCTCTTTAGCTTGGAGAAGAGCAGACTAAGGGGTGACCTCATCTATGCTTTTAAATATGTGAAGGGTGTGTGTCGGGAGGATGGGGTCAGTCTCTTCTCAGTGGAGCCCAGTGACAGGACAAGAGGCAACGGCTGCAAGCTGAAGCATAGGAGATTCCGTGTGAATACACTTAGGAATTTTTTCCCAGTTCAGGTGACAGAGCACTGGAACAGACTGCCCAGAGAGGTTGTGGAGTCTCCTTCTCTGGAGATATTCAAAACCCGTCTGGATGCGCTTCTGTGCAACCTAGTCTAGGGAATCCTGCTGCGGCAGGGGGGTTGGACTAGATGATCTTTCGAGGTCTCTTCCAACTCCTAATATTTTCTGTGATTGTGTGGTGGGTCTAATAATGTTGGTCACAATCACCTGTGCAGCTATCCTGGCATATGTGCGTTAGGAATACGGCCACAACCTGCTGAACAACCTGTACATGTGCTTCAGGCGGTGGTGTCCCTGCGTGGGTAGAGAAGACCAGCAACCTGAAGCCATTCCAGCAGCACCGAGCAGAATCGACCACACTCGTGGGACTCCTGTCTTCCAACCGACACATCACCCACGTGGCAGGCCTGACACTGGCACCACCGCTGGCAGGTGACCAGGCTGTGTGGAAAATCATTGGGAACTACACAGAGAGGTCCGTGGGGAACAGTTGGAGACTTTCCTCTAAGACAGGTAGCTTACCACTCACTTTAAGCTTATTACCTTTCACTCCTCCCAATAAAACAGAGGCTTCTTCCATGGCATAAACTATTGGCTTGACAGCAGGCTTATTCACCCCTTTTTTGTCTAATAGCCTCCTGAAAAACCCAGCTTTAAGAAGGCATGAGTCCAGCACACTGGGGGACCACTACCAATCTCACATTGTTCACAGGTTTTAACTTGTAAATTAAACTGAGGTACTCCTCTAAATTGTGGATGGTTATCTAGTGAGACCAGGGGCTTGAATATACAGTCACTATCTAGTCCAATATTTTGAGTTACTTGGGAACCACCCTGTTAAGGTTAGTTTAGCGTTGTTGCTACAGGAGCTGCTTAGCCAGTTACATTTGCTGGCGCTGTCTTGACACTAAAAGCAGTATATACCCCCATACAAAAGGTCTCTGGCTCTGGTGTGTGCCATAGAAACCACCATTGGGGTGAATTTCCAAGCCTTTTGTTATGAGCTGCTAGCAGCTGTTCTCATAAACTGGTCATATCCATAAGTTGCGTCTCTTTCTAAATGAGGTTTTATGGAGTCCCTTTTACTTTGAGGTCTGGAAGGTCTTGTCCCTCCACCTCTGTCTCTTACCACCAACTGTCATCTGTCATGTCCAAACTCCAATACTGATATGCACATATCACTACACCAGTTCATCCCTTTCCACTTTTACAGTGGGTTGATGAGTTTTACACGTGCCTTTTTTCAAGCTTATTTTTGATTGAAAAAGTAAGTTTGGGCCACACTACAAGTCTCCAGTAAAAACTGGAATGTGTTTTGTACTGCTTGGCATGCTTCTAGGTCAGTCTAGCTGAATGCCTTTAAATAACCCTTAAGGTGTTATCCTCAAAAGGGTACTGTGCAGCTCTGCAGTTGAATCCAAAAACCTTGCTGCATCACCAATGATGCTAGGGTGCACCTCTTCAAGTCTCTTTTTCAATAGAAATCTAAAGCTTCTGTACTAGGAATTTAGTGCAGAGGAGAGCACTGACGCCTTAGTGCCTCCTCAAAAGGGTCAAGGGTAGAGGCTGAGCTGACCACCAACCCACAGACAGATGCTCCTAATTACCCCGCAAGGGAATAAGGGAGACAAAGAGACTTATGGATTGGAAAATAAAACTAAAACTACTTTAATAATAACAATGTAAAATGAAATATATATNGATGGAATACTTCTAGAAAATAAAATCACTGAACAGAATTAGTTCTGTTCTAACCCAAAGCAGCACATTCCACCCCTTATTCCATACCATATATGTCATACAATATCAGTTTACAATTCTCTTTATACAGAAAAATTTGATAAGTCCATTCAGTCCATGCATGCAGATCTTCATCTCCACTTCTCATGGCAGTCTTCCCAGGGCAGGAAAGACATTATGAGCTCATCAGTGTTCATGCCCACATGTTGCAGATTCACAAGTTCTCTTCATGGTGTTGTTGGACACCACTTGACAAAGAAGACTCCTGCGGTCACTACCGTGATATCCGACAAGACACTTATTGAATACTATTATTATCAGTAGTTAACATTTGGCAGATCTGAATCGAGTATTCTCACCCAGGGTTAAATTCCGTTGAGGTACACACTGTACTTCACAATCTTTCATCGTTTCCAACCATGTATGTACAGGTCCCAGAGCAAAAGCAACTCCACGAATGGGTTTGCCTTTGCTCAAAGCAGGAAAGTCTGACTTAATTCTCTCTGGGGTACCGTGTTGCCACAAGATTTGCTTTTCAAGGCCCAGGATAGTATTTCGGGCAGTGGCATGAGGCACAGGATATGTCTCCAACCATCCAGTGGCTGCTTCCACTATTGTAAGCACATAGTGCTTACATTGGCGGGTTTGAGGAAGCATGATGTAGTCAATGTGCCAGGCTGCCCCATATCTGTACTTTGACCATTGTCCCCCATACCACAATGGCTTTAACTGCTTAGCCTGCTTGATTGTGGCACACATTTCACACTCATGGATAACTTGCGCAATAGTGTCCATAGTTAGATTCACCCCTCAGTCACGAGCCCATTTGTACGTTGCATCTATTCCTTGATGTCCTGAATAGTCATGGGCCCACCGAGCTAAAAACAGTACACCTTTATGTTCCCAGTCCAAGTCAGTCTGGAACACCTTAGCAGCCTGATCTGCGTGCTGGTTGTTTTTATGTTCCTCAGTGGCCCGACTTTTAGGTACGTGAGCATCCACATGACACACTTTTACATCTAGCTTCTCTAGCAGAGCAGCAATATCTTGCCATAGCGTGGCAGACCAAATGGGTTTACCCTTTCGTTGCCAGTCATTGCTTTTCCATTGCTTTAGCCATCCCCATAAGGCATTTGCTACCATCCATGAGTCGGTGTAGAGATAAAGCATTGGCCACCTCTCTCACTCAGCAATGTCCAAGGCCAATTGGATAGCTTTTACCTCTGCAAACTGACTTGCTTCACCATCTCCCTCAGCTGCTTCTGCAGCTTGTCATGTGGGACTCCACACAGCAGCTTTCCACTTGTGATCACTTCCTACAAGACAGCAAGATCCATCAGTGAACAGAGCATATTGCTTCTCATTGTCTGTCAACTGATTGTATGGTGGGGCTTCCTCAGCTCAAGCCACTACTTCGTCTGGTGGCATTCCAAAATCTTTGCCTTCTGGCCAGTCTGTAATCACTTCTCCAATTCCTGGGCTATTTGGGTTTCCCACCCGAGCTCTCTGTGTGATCAGTGCAACCCATTTACTCCATGTAGCATTGGTGACATGATGAGTAGAAGGAACCTTGCCCTTGAACATCCAGCCTAAGACTGGTAGCCATGGTGCCAGGAGCAGCTGTGTTTCAGTACCAATTACTTCCAAAGCAGCTCGGACTCCTCCATATGCTTCCAATATTTCCTTCTCAGTTGGGGTCTAGTTAGCTTCAGAGCCCTTGTACGCTCGACTCCAGAATCCTTGGGGTTGACCTCGGGTTTCCCCTCGTGCTCTCTGCCAGAGACTCCAAGTAGCACCATTACACCCACCTGCAGTATAGAGCACATTTTTAATGTCCTGTCCTGTTCAGACTGGCCTAAGGGCTACCACTTGTACAATCTCTCTTTTGATTTTTTCAAAGGCTTGTTTTTGTTCAGGGCCCCAGTTAAACTGGGTCTTCTTTTGGATCACTTCATAGAGAGGCTTCACAATTTGGCTGTACCCTTTTCCAGAAGCTGACAGTACCTAAGAAGGCTTGTGTACCCTTTTTGTTAGTTGGTGGGGACATAGCTGTTATTTTGTTGATGACCTCCATTGGAATCTGGCGATGCCTGTCCTGCCATTTAACTCCCAGAAACTGGATCTCTCGTGCAGGTCCCTTGACCTTGCTTATTTTGATGGCAAATCCAGCGTCTCGAATAATTCAAATTATTTTCTCACCCTTTTTAAAAACTTCCTGTGCTGTGTCACCCCACACAATGATGTCATAGATGTACTGCAGGTGTTCTAGAGCTCCACCTTTGTCCAGTGCAGAATGGATCAGTCCATGGCAGATGGTGGAACTGTGTTTCCACCCCTGGGGCAGTCAATTCCAGGTGTATTGGACACCTCCCCAGGTGAAAGCAAACTGCGGCCTGCATTCTGGTGCTGTAGGAATAGACAAGAATGCATTAGCAATGTCAGTCGTGGCATACCATTTAGCTGCCTTCGACTCCAGTTCATACTGAAGTTCTAGCATCTCTGGCACAGCAGCACTCATCGCTGGCGTAACTTCGTTTAGGCCACGATAGTCCACGGTTAATCTCCGTTCCCCATTAGATTTTCTCACTGGCCATACAGGACTGTTGAAAGGTGAGCGAGCCTTGCTAATCACTTTCTTTCTCTCTAGTTGCTGTATTAGCTTCTTAATGGGAAGTACAGAATCGCGGTTGGTACGATACTGTCTTCGATGCACCACTTCAGTAGCAATCGGTAGGTTTTGGTCCTCAACCTTCATTTGTCCCACAGCAGTAGACTCCTCCAAAAGTCCTGGCAAGATAGCCAGCTGTTCAATGTCAGTCTCTCCAGCTGCTATCCCAGAGATCCATTTATACCCTTTGGGGTCTTTGTAATACCCTCTCTTGAGGAAGTCTATGCCAAGGATGCATGGGGCATCAGGACCAGTTACTATAGGGTGCTTTTCCCATTTGTTCCCAGTTAAGCTCACTTCAGCCTCTAAAACAGTTAGTTCTTGAGAGCCCCTTGTCACTCCAGTAATAGCGACAGATTTTGTACCCTTATGATTCGATGGCAATAGGGTACATTGTGCACCAGTATCTACCAGGGCTTTATACCTTTGTGGTTCTAACGTGCCATGCCATTGAATCCACACATTCCAATAGATTCTGTTGTCCCTATCCTCTACCCAGCTGAAGGCAGGGCCCCTCTAATTCTCAGGGTAGTACCCAGCATTAGCAACTGGGTTCACTGAATTCATAGTGTTTACTGGGCTTATAGGGTTTGCTGGACTCACATTATTTGCCAAGTTTACAGGGTTGGTCATATTCACAGGGTTCATGTGGACCATGTGGACTACATTCTCATTTCCTCTATTTACATTTGAGGACCATGAATTTTGAGCACAGCATTGATGATAATTGACTGGCGCAGCATTTCTCCATCCGAAATTTTGTCTCCCCTGGCTTTCACCTTGGAACTGATGCACTCGTGCTTGTAGTGCAGGGGTAGGCTTTCCATCCCATCTACTCATGTTCTCTCTGAACTCTTGAAAGAGAGACCACAGAGTGTGTCATGGCATGTACTGTTGCTGTCTAGCTGGTCTCACAGGAGCACATCTCCTCTCAATGGCTTCAACACGAGTCCACTCAGGAGAAGAAGGGAATCTTCTCTTCCTCCTCTCTAATTTATCAACCAGTTTTTCAACTGATTTATTAGTTTTTCGAGCCATTTCCTCCAGGGCTGATACACGAGCTTGTAGGGGACCAGAGATGCTATCTTCATATTGTCGTACTCTGTTAGCCACTTCCATCACAGATGGTGTCCCACCATCTCTTCCCTAGATCATTGTTGACAAGGTGTGGGAATATGTTGATGGTGCACTTTGCACAAACTTGCGCAGCACAGGTCGTGGCTCACCACTCTCCCGTCACCATAAATAATCTCTCACACAGCCAGCTCTCTCAGGTACTGGATACCTTTCTCCATGGTGCTCCATTTACTTGGGCGACATTCAATATCATCTTTACAGGGATACCTCTCTCTTACAGCTGACAAAAGCCGTCTCCACAGGCTGTGAGTGTTGATACTTCTCGCAATAGCTTTATCAATGCCTCCATCTTTGGCCAGGGATCCAAGCTGTCTGGCCTCTCTACCATCCAGATCAACGGAATCAGCTCCACTATCCCAGCACTGGGTCAGCCAGGTAGTAAGTGACTCATGATCACAACGGCCAAAGTCCTTTCTCACATTTCGCAACTCTATTTCACTGCACTGTGGAAAAGCCGAAATCAGTGAAAGCACCTAACAGAGAAGACAGCTACTGGGTAAGACAGCCACCTCTCCTAATCTCACAGAGCTCAGTGAGACCTCCTAAACCAGCAGACCTTAGTAAAAACCACTGATTACCACCCTCTGAGCACAGCCTGTGAGCCAGTTTCCTACACATCTCACAACAGACCACCCATCTGGTCTGTGCCTTGTCCAGGAGAAGGCTAGGGGAAACAGTGTTATGCATTTTGCTGACATCCAAGCAAACAATACCACATCACTCCTCATGTCAACAGAAAACATTATTTTATTGTAGAAGGTGGTCAGGTTATTGACACAATTTACCTTTGGAAAATCCCCGGGCTTTTCCCAATCACCTGTGTCATTTGGATACAACAGAGCCTGGGTTAAGAGAACTGTAAACTACAAGTTCTCCTGTCATCTCAAAACAGAGACGGGCAGTAGCAAAAAAGTCCCAAACCCAACAAAAAACCCCTTCTCGGAAGAGTCCAGTTGGAAGGGACCTACAATAACCATCTAGTCCAACTGGTTTATTATTTTGGTAAAGAAATGCTTCTTAATGTCCTGCCTAAACCTCTGCTGGTGCAGCTTTCAACCATTCCCATATGTCCTGTCCCTGGACAGCAGGGAGAAGAGATCAAAACTTCCCTCTCCATGTCCCCTCCTCAGGAAGCTGTAGAGAGCAACAAGGTGACCCTTCACCCTCCTTTTCTCCAAACTAGACAAGTCCAAAGTCCTTAGCTACTCTACACAGGACATTTCTTCCAGCACCATCACCAGCTTTGTGGCCCTCTTCTGGACACATTCAAGGACCTTCACATCCTTCTCAAATGGTGGGACGCAGAACTGCACAGAGTACTTGAGGTCAGTCTGCACCAGTATTGAACACAGTGGGATAATCACCTCTCTTGACTGGCCACTTACATGCTCTGTTTGATCATCCACATCACTGATAAAAGTATTGAACAGCACTGGCCCTAAGCCTGTGCCCTGAGGAACACCAGTGGTGACTGGTCGCCAGCCAGATGTAGCCCTGTTCACTACAACCCTTTGAGCTCTGTCTTTCAGCAAGCTCTTCGCCCAACACTCTGTCTACCTGCTCATCTCACAGCTGGACAACTTGTCCAGAAGGAAGCTGTGAGGGACGTTAACAAAAGCCTTACTAAAATCTCTACTGAAAAAGTACTCAGACCGAGGAAGCAGACAGTGCCTAGAAAGATCCCAAGTCAAAAGGATTGTTCCATAATAATCAGTAATTCCCAAGAGCTGTAAAATACATGTCCCAACAAGCATCATCCTCCCACAAGTGTCCCTGGTGAGAATATATGGATATGCACCACAGGTGATACATGCTTGTGAGACAGCACGTAAAAGCAATGAGAGAATGAACAAGAGCAGAACCAGCCTATGTTAAAAGTAAGATCACCCTCTTGTTCCATTAGATCTTGCACTGACTTCTGTTACCTTCTCTACACCACTATCTTCTTTCTCTTGCCCTCCTGCTTGAGCTAGTCTATATTTTAATGCATGTTTTACAACTGGGGATCCTCCTGAATGCCAGACAGGCTGATCTTACTTTCCTCCTCTTTTATTCTCCTGACTATTGCCAGATCTTCCAAGTTGCTTTTGGCTAACAGCTGCCGGAACAGTTCTGTGGCCTCATCAGCTTAAGCAGGATGCTAGTTGCAGGCATCAGTCTGCCCACTGGCTGCAAAGCCTTAGAACCATCTCCACCAGGGTAAGAGGGCACCTTGGGGAAATAAATTAGTACCAGAATACACAGAAGTATCTTACAGAAAATGGTAAGTAAGCTGATACAGAAAGGACAGACTAAAATGAGGTCATGTACCTGATCATTATTACTACACAGATTATGGTTTATAACTTCTCACCAGAGAGGGAGGGGTGGATGCTGACCTCTTCTCTCTGGTGACCAGCAACAGGACCCGGAGGAATGCCATGAAGCTGCGCTGGGGGAAGTTCAGGTTGGATGTTAGGAAAAGGTTCTTTACCCAGAGCGGTGGAGCACTGGAACAGGCTCCCCAGTGAGGCTGTCATGGCACCAGCTTTCATGGAGTTTAAGAATCACTTGGACAATGCACTTAGGCACATAGTGTGACTTTGGGGCTGTCCTGCACCTAAATAGGAGTTGGACTTGATGATCCTTGTGGGTCCCTTCCAACTCAGGATATTCTGTGATACATGCACCACATGCACGGTGCAGAGAAAATGGGGGGATTTCAACATCACTGCCATTATTTCCATCCAGCCTTATCTAGTTTGCTAGGGAGGAATACAGATCTTATGCCTCTCTGTAAATCATTAAGATGATGGCTCTTACTCTCTGCACAAACAAATCAAGGAACAAGGAAATCAAGAGAAGGAAGCAGGAAATAATAGCCTGCCTAAAGCCTGACCCTCCCAGATGTCCTGGGACCTCTTCCTTCAGCCTGGCTGATGGCATTTCCCTTCCAATTGATACCACCCAGAAATCAGATCTCCAGGCACCACCTCTTCTCTGACCAGTCCCTCCAGAACTGCAAAACTGTACCTGTGTGAGGTACGTGGGACAACAGTGATGACTACTGGGGACAGCCTGCAGATGACATCACTAAAAAGGCCATAACCTGATGCTGTTGTAGGCTTTGGACAAGGACATTAGATCAAAAGAAGTGAGGAAGATCAACATTTTCACTTGCAATGAAGTGGGATGGTGGTAGTATCCACAGGTTCTCCTCCTGTGCCTCTGATGCTTCACATACACACCTCTAGTGAGAAAATGCATCCTCTGGCTGGTGTCAATTCACTAATATATCAGAACAAACTAAGGGGAAAGAGAGATAGAATACACACAATATTTGCATGCTTGTTTCAATGTTCAGATTAAATAGAAAATCCACACCATCAACACCAGTAATGTGTTCTTCAGACATCCCTGAAAAGAGGAACCACATTCCTTTATTTTTTCCACCACCCTAAAGAACTAAAATAAGGTGCATTCCACATGCTTGCTTGATCCATCAATTTCTTTATGGCTAAAGGGCAGTTATGGAGCTAGAGATGCCATCACCACGACGGTATCCCCTCACTTCTCAGTGTCTGTTGCTCTCAGGAACTGGAGGGCAGGGTCTTGTACGGATTGAGGATGCCTTTGGGGTCTAACATGGCTTTGAAACGCTGCATTAGAAAGACGGCTTCACAGGATTTGCTGTACCAAATGAACTGCTTTTTCTTGAAGCCCAGACCATGTTCTGCACTGATGCTGCCATTGTATCTTGCAGTCCACTCATACACAAATGACTCAATGGCATCCAGCAGGGAATGGCTATAGGACTCCGCTGTGATATTCAAGTGCAAGTTTCCATCTCCTGGAATGAAACATTGCAGAGGTGAATCTGTAAGAAAAACTCAGTGTCCCTGCAATACAGACCCATTACTGCCTCCTCCCCATACTCAAATAACGATGCCTTTGTTTTGTTTTGTCACACTAGCTAGTCTCCCATGGTCTGGGTCTTCTGCGGTTAACCAGGACTGCTGATAAATGAGAAGAGTGGCTTGGCTCTCTCAGTACCCTTTGGTGGATCCCATCTGGCCCCTTAGACTTGTGAGTGTCTAGGTGGAATAGCAGGCCACTGTTTTCTCATCTTTGGGGGCAATGTTTCCCCTCACATCCAATAAAGGATGGAGATTCTCCCTGGCCCTCCTTTTGCTGTTAATGTATTTGCAAAAACAATTTTTGTTACCTTTTGCAAGAGTGGCCAGATTGAGTTCTAGCTGGGCTTTTGGCTTTCTGATTTTCTCTCTGCATGACCTAATGACATTGCTGCAGTCTTCCTGAGTTGCCTGTCCCTTCTTCCAAAGATGGTGAACTCACATTTTCTCCCCTAGTACCAGCAAAAGCTCCCAGTTCGGGCAACAAAGCTGGTGAGGGGTCTAGAGAACAAGTATTATGAGCAGTGGCTGAATGAACTGGGGTTGTTTAGTCTGGAGAAGAGGAGGCTCCAGGGAGATGTTATTGCTCCATACAACTACCTGAAAGGAAGTTGTAGCAAGGTGGGGGTTGGTCTCTTTTCCCAGGTGACTAGCAATAGGACAAGAGAAAACGGCTTCATGTTGTGCCATGGGAAGTTCAGATTGGATATTAGGAAAAATTTCTTCACTGAAAGAGTGGCTAGATCTTGGAACAGGCTGCCCAGGGCAGTAGTGGAGTCACCAACCCTGGAGGTGTTCAAAAAACATGTAGACATGGCACTTGGTGACATGGTTTAGTGGGCATGACAGAGCTGGGTCAATTGGTATGTAAGGTCTTTTCCAACCCAAAAGATTCTATGATTAACAGTGAGTCTCAAAACTGTGAAAAAGGACGAGCTCACTGTCCTTCTACAAATATCAGCCTCTCCATGCACAAATAATTCAAACAGGATCCTTGTTTTTCTACACTTTCAGTACAAAATATGAGGAAGTGTTTCAAATTACACTACTTTCAAATTACCATTTCAAACAACTGTGCTGTGTTAATTATTGTCCCACTACCGAGATGGCATGCCAAAGACTTCCCCAATGGTATTTCATAATGATCATTAAATTCTAATGTGGCCTTTCATCACTTTCTCTCCCTATTATATTTGTGCAATGTTCTAAATGCACTTTGTCAACAGAAACAAAGCAGCAGAACATTTTCTCCTCTTGCCACTCACATGTGATGGTATTTGATTAAGCAAATAGTTGCTGAGTATTCAGAAGACAAAATACACAAAGATAAAACGCAACTTACTCATTCTCACTTTGGAACTTCTTCCTGCATGCCAGCAAACCCTCACTGTATGAGCTTAATCCTCAATTAAGTAGGTAGCCTTTGTTATGCAGACTTGTCCTTCCACATCTTTGAAATCATCTCACTCATCTCAAAACAAGAGTGCTAAAGAGTGTTCCGTTCTTTTTTTCAAACAGAAGAGCTCTGCTAAGCTACCAATTTACTTGCTTGTAAAAGCAAATTAGTTTCAGAGCATTCTGACAAATGTATGGGCCTTTCTGTGTTACCTTTATCACTTCCTTTTGGAGGGTTAATGGCTCAGACAAAACTAACAACATGACTAATCACTTTGGACATGAAACCGTTTACTTATCAAATCTGTCTAACTACATTTATCAGGTTGATGGTCCAATTAAACAACCTATACACTTAAACAGAAAGTACAGAGCAAGAAGATACAAATGACCAGTTCAGTGGTTGGCTGGCTACCAACCTGACATTAATATATGGAATAAAGTCTGAAAGCAATGAAATTGAAACACTAAGCTCTTTATGCATCCTCCTCTTCTGTGAGCTCTCTGCTGTTAGTCTATGCCTCTCGCTAATCTAAAAACAACCTTTAAAACTACTAGGATGTTGCACAGCAAAACTTGCAGCAGGAAAGAGCAACCACCTCCTTCCCCAGCATCCATACTTACCCAAGTGACCATAGCCCACTATGTTTTTGGCACTCTGTCCCAGCCAAGCCCTTGTGTCAGTCACAAGATCATACAGCTTTCCCACAGGGAGAGAAATGTCATATTTGTAGACATAGCCATCGTGAGTGAGGGCCTCTGTGATCCTCTCCCGCAGGCTCCACAGCGTCTGGATCAAAGAGATCCAAATAAACCAAGTACCTCTTGGGTTCCATTCTTTGTGGGACAGAGGGAAAAAAGCCTTGAATCTTTGTGTATAACATCAACTTCTGATTTCCTAGAATATCCCCTGCCTCTTGGAAGCTAGCAATAATGCTTTCTTGGCAGCATCATACAGAAAAGTGATAAACCAACTCTTAAAGCTTGACAGTACCCCAGATAGAGAAACACAGGCACGAGCATTCTCTCCAAAGCTGTTTTGGGTTTCCCAAGAAGTGGGGATGTGCCTGCTCTACTGAACTGTGAGGGTCAGTTTGGGAACTAGAGCTGGAAGAAACATGAGTCGAAGACCAAGGTGGACTTGGCAGATCACTGTTGTTCTCACTAAGATACTATGTGTCCATCTTGTTCCCTGGGTCCATAGTTTCCAGTTCTAACACAGTGTCACACTGGCCTAGAGGACTTCACTTGCTCCTGTCCTCACTTGACAACTCAGCTTCTGGATTCAATAGTTTTCAGGCTGTTTGGGTCCTACCCTAGCAACTACTAAAAGATGCAATATTCTGATCTTTATAAAAAGGGGAAACACCCACTGAAACTTCAAATACTCTTGCCTTCTGGGAAGAGTCAGCAGTGATTAAGTATTCTCTCTTAGCATTCTTACTCAATATGCCAGATAAGCTACCAGATCAGTCAGGGACATAAACACCAAACATCAGTCTCAGCATTTCCCTGTTAAAAATAGCAATCCAAGTAAAGAATCATGTCAGAGAGATATGTGCAAGAGGAAATGATGACTTGCCTTTATCTTCGTCTCATCCGTCGCCACAGTTCCACTAGTGACCAAACCAGAAGTCATGGTCTGTTCTATGAAGTTATTCAATTTTTCTTCATCATGGGTGGAGCTGGAGCCTGAGGTTTCAATTAAAACATAAAAAGGGCTGCCTGAAAATGAGGGAGAACAGAATAAGCAGATGCTCTGGGGTAAAAGCATGTGAATTTAGTGCAGGTTCTGGAGCTCTTACGAAGCTTGGCATATTTCATGAGGCTGCTCTACTGCCCAGATTCTCTGGTGCTGGGTGAAAGGGCAGTTAAAGCGGCGAACTTTTATTTGAAGGGCACTTTATTTACAAGTTCTCTTCTTTGCCTAGCCACTACCAGAAAACTAGCAGTTTTGTGGGAACAAAAATCTTCTCTTTAAGGACTTCCACCAAATGCGTTTGGAATTGAATACCGGGTACAAAAACTATGAGAGATGCCCACACAGTCATTGGCATATCTATCTATAGATATGTGAAACAATGCCTGTTTCTGCAACGTGAATGACACTGGTACCTGTCACTGGGCTGGACAGCTTGAGATGTCTCTCAACCAATTCCATGCACTTCTCATCCATGAACTCAAAGGCAGACAAAATCTCCCCCAGCATGGCTCTGCAGGTTGTAAATGTTTCCAGAACCCCAGCAAAACTCTGACACCCTTCAGACAGAACACAAAGAGAAATCAGGAACAAAGACCAGCCCCTCTAGCACCTTGTAAAACATTTTTTAAAGTAATTTTTCTCACTTCCAGAAAATGCAAACTGCTACCCTGTGTGGGTTTATATCAGCAGTTCCTGCAATGGTTTGAACTGGGAAAGGTTCCAGAGCAGAACAGCAGGAAGATACAGCAATTACATTTGCTGTGACAAGGACCCCCTGAACACTCCAAATAGTTCATACAAAAACATCTGCCTCAGCCTCATTTCTCAGCAAAGGCAAGAAGGCAATTCAAGAGAAATTTAAAAGCTGCTGTAAGAATCCAGATAAATTCTGGGGTTCATTGCAAATATTCCACGGGTCTGTCAGTGCTTGGAGTCTACTCATCCCCTCCTAGGAGTTCAGCCATCTGTTCTCAGGGCCAGATCTGATATGAGCAAGCCATTTGAGAAGGCTCTGCTGGCCTTGAAGGATTTTTGAAAACAAAACAAAACAAACAAAAAAATGAAACAACCCCCCCCAAGCAAACAAAAAACCAATACATCAACAAACCAACCACAAAACCAAAATCAAAACAAAAAAACAACCAACCAACCAACAAACAAAAATCCCACCCAGTTTCAGTGAAGGCTCTCTATGAACAACTCTGTTAAGAGACCTCAAGAGGGACACTCATGCTGAGGCTCACTCAGAAGCACCTTTCATGCAGCTCTGCCTGGCCGTGTACCCTGCTGTCCAGACCCTGACCTACAGACTTGACTTCCCAGTCTTGCCTTGTCACTATGGACTTACCTGGTGACCACTGGAGGGTGGCTGCCTCTGCCTGCTGTTACCAGACCTGTCCTGCTCACCTCACTCAGATACTGTCAGACAGGCCCTCATCAGTCCTGTCTGCCTCTCTGCCTCTTCTTCCTGCTAAGTTCCTGGCCCCTCTTCTCCTGCAGGTATTTCACACATTTACACCACAGAGACAAAATACTTGCACAGGTATTTTAACACACAGCACCATACCATTTCTCAGAAAAAAGCTGATGCTGGTAATTTAGCTCAGCAGGCTGACCCGTGCTTTCTTCTCTCAATTCCTATTCCTTTCGCAGCCTCTGAATTTACATGTGAAATTATTTGTTATCAGGTCCTACCTAGGAATGCCAGATTCACAGCCTTAGGTTTCTGAGGACACAGTATGGAGACAGCAGTGATAAATCCCAAGGTTCCCTCAGATCCAATGAAAAGCTGCTTCAAATCATAGCCAGTGTTATCTTTGCGCAGAGATGTCAAGCAGTCCAGAGCTGAGCCATCAGCCAACACCTGTGGGAGTACAGAGACACAATCAAAGTACCTATGTAGAAATCTGCCTTCGTAAACGTGTCCACTACCAACCTGAGGAAAAGCTGCCACCAGCCTTGAGCAGTGGACACCGACTGCAGCTTGTTCCCATAGTCATGCCAGTGTTCCTCCATTCTCAGCTCTTCCACCCCTCTATATCCTACCTGAGTCTTCACCCAAACTTTTCTAATTCTTTTTTTACAGTGCTGTTTGAAGCAGGAGAAGTAATAATGGAAGATAAATTTGCTCTGCTTTTCTTACCAGTGGTGAAGATCAGCCATTCTTCACAGCCCTAGCTACCGTTATTCAACAGAAACAAGGAACAATATTTGAAACAGTGAACATAGTTAACCAGAATGAAGTAAACACTCTACAACTTGAGCCTTAAATCAAGGCTGAATGTCTCTAAGACACGTTATTAAAGGTTGTTTTGACATCAGAGGGACTAATCAGAGAGAAAAAAGCTCTTTTCTGGGGCCACACAATAAAACCAAACCAGGCTTTTGTGACTTACCCAATTTATTTATTAGCTCTCTGCCCCCAAGCCATGAAATCTTTCAGAACCACTAATCCCAGCTTTTACACATAGAGACACAGGCCTGTAGGGCAGAAGCAGGCTGAGGAACAGCAAAGACTCTAAGAGAAACCTAGCAGCCAAACCAGACAGCTCTATTAAAAGCTGAGTGAGCAGCCACTAGAAGAAAGTGCTGTAGGATAGAGTTAGCCTAACATACAAGAGATGCACCTCTCCACAGAGGAACCAACCTTATGCAGGTAACCTGGGATCACCAAATCTCTCCCCACCTTCTTTTCACTTCTCTGGATTAGAAAACCATCTAATATCAGTTCTGCCAGTAAGGATGGAAGTGGAAGCTGGAAACTGCAGTAGCAATAATAAATACTACATGCATGAAGACACTTGTTAACTCTTCTCTAAAAGAGTCATACAAGGAAAAGTCAAGAGTGGAAGCCTGGAGAGGAATTTGTCTACATAATGAACATCTTAGGATTAGAACAGCAGGAAACTGTAAAGACATCTAAACACAGAAGGGAACTGCCAGGTACTGGCCTTACCACTTCCAGTCCTAGCACTGTCCCTCGGAGAGAGCCGTACCTCAAGAGCCGCAAGCCTCCAGCATTTGTGGCCACATTACCACCGATGTGACAGCTACCTTTTGCTCCCAAGTCAAGTGGCATGATAAATCCCTGCTCCTCCAAGTACTCGTTGAGTTTCTCTAAGATGCATCCAGCTTGGCACACAAGGATGCCTGAAACAGAAATGTCCTGCTACAAGCTGATGCCCAAGAAGATGCCTCATCAAGAGGCAGTATAAGTACAAGCAGATGCAACCACCTCTTCCTCCAAAACCTTCTGGGATTCAGTTTAAATGCAAAAGAAGTCTGTGCAACCTACAAGACATTGTCCTACCCTTCCTCAAGCCTAGGGGAGCTTTGCCATTGACTTAATATCTGTTCATCCACGACTCTGGATGGGTAAAACACAATGACATTAAGTATATCTCTGCCTGTTATTCTCTCACTCTGAAATACTCAAACTGGCCTGGTTCTTAATCCTCCAAAACCAAACAACATGTAGGTTTTCCTCATCCCCCCATTCCCTCTGCTAGTGTAGTTCCAGATGCCTTCTTTGAGACAGTCACTCTGCTCCACCTGCTGCATTTCTAATTTAATACAAACAGATAATAGGATGTCCATGTTTCTCTTCTCTCTTTTCTCCTGTTTCTGCCACCAGATGTATTTTTGTATCTGCTATTGTTATAACCCAAGGATTACATCAACAGCAGAAGTCTGGATGAAACAAACCTCTGACACCCTTTATGATGCTGCTGGGCTGAACCTTGCTGATCCTGCAGTTATCGGTTCCCAGGAAAATGGCTGGTTTAGGGCTTGGGGCTCATTTCTGTGCCCCACATCTCTATGATAATTACCAGACACCTTGTCAAAGCTGATGATTTGGTTCATGAGAACAGTGGAGAGAATGATCTCATCAAAGACAGGAACACTGCCCCCAACAAGGCCTGTGTTACCCCCCTGTGGGTTCACTGCCAGGTTCCTCTCATAGCAGTACCTGGAAGGAAAAAGTTTTCTTAAGTCTTACGCATTTTAAAGGCATAATCCAGTCTATCAGTAGAGTTTCACCTGTACATGTGCTCAATGCTCTTTAAAACAAAGCAGAATTTAGCCTAAAGATTAAACTAGTAAAAAGTGACAATTTTGCTGCAAAAGTGAGAAAATACAATTCCTTACTAAACCCACCTGAACACTGAGCAAAGGAATGAACACTTAAGGTTACCCCCATGGGTATCTATAGGTCTGCCACACAATATCTGCCTGGAAAATCACTGCTCACTATGTTTACACAGGAAGTATTTATGTAGCAGTCCCTGGTAACAACTTGGCTTCCTCACTAGGCTCTGACAAACAACCTCAAGCAGTGGTTTAAGATGCTACAACCCTCCTCCTCACCCCAAGGAACTCCACACCTCACTGCCTTATAGGCAATGAAGCATGTGTATCTTTGCCTCAGCTGCTTCACCTTCCAGCCTGTGGTATCACTGGAAAGCACCACCCACCACACGCACTCCAAACTCACACAAGTTCCTGCACAACATCATGCTGCACCAACATTTACTTAAGGAGTTCTGAATTTACTGTACTCTATATACATATTTTAACAAAGCCAGAAGTAGGTTCTTGCAGTTTTTAGCTCTTCAGCCAAACAGCAATCTTGCATGCTGAAGCTGAACTGGAATCATGCTCACATCAGCAAACCAAGGAAGTGTTCTTACTGATTTAACAGACAAAACATTTGCTCCTCGAACTGCATCATTCCAGCCCAACCTTCTTTATTGTTTCACACAGACCTCCCTGAGTCCTTCAGCAAAACTGCTCCTCAGCATCGGTACAGTGTCTAATTTTAACAATTTAGTAGAGCAGAGGAATCATCAATATGGAATCCACTTGCTTATCTCTACCCTCTTCCATTTCTCTCCACACTAAGCACCGTTAAGATCCTTCTACTCAAAGCCATCAACATTGATTTGAAGACTCTGCTGCTGCCCACTTAGCCTTTGCAAGGACATCCGGCTAGGAAAGATGAATCTTGTTTTGTAAAACAAATGAAAGTTTGGCCCTTGTTTCTGCCTGATACTGGCACAACTCCATCATCCCAAAAAACCTGAGGACTAGGAAGAACACTGGGAAACAGAAAGCACTGGTAGAAGCCCTTTTCTGTCTTGAAAATTTTCAGCTCCCTAAGTGAAAACACATAGGAGCAACACTGCCTAACCACCAATATATACATACCCCCAGACTAGCAACAGCACAAAATGTCTCTCATTTTGGGAGCAGCTGTCAAAAAAAGAGTATGTCAGGGAACACTGGGCAGCTCAAGTGCAGTGGAGGTATAAAAAGCAGAAAGGAGAGCTGAATTCACCAGAGCTCAACCACAAGACATGAAGTCAAGAAGAGAACAGCTTCAGCAATTCTAACACTTGACCATTTAGTGCCTTAACATCTAGGAGTTCCCTTCACCTGTCATGTCCTCACTGTCAAAACCTGAGTTTCCCCACCACAAAGCCCAGCAAAAAAAGGTGCATGTTACCTGAGAACTTGAGAAACCTCTGCTGTTGTCTGCGGCTTCAACATCAGCTTGCTACAGCCTGCAATGAAAGCAAGGGACTCTCAAGGCAAGTTGTGTGCTCTACAGAGATCAGAAAGAAAAAGGTGGCGAAGCATGACATCCAAAATAGTAATGCTCCCTCCACTGAGGGGCAGAAGTATTTCGATCACTTTTAAAAAAACCCCCACATTTTCAATAGTGGGCAAAAACTGTAAAAACTTTGTATGTATATGTAGAGTTGGTTATCAGTGGTGGCAACAGCAAAAGTTTTTATATTCTTTGACAAAAGCAACAGAAAATTCACAGCTTATTTTCTGAGGTCCAGCAAAATCTGTTAACCAAATCAACTCGTTTCAGGAAAAAAACCCAATTATTAACAGGGCTTTTTTTCTTAAAAAAAAAAAAAGTGATAGCTGGAAAGATTACCATATACTAGGTAATTCTCAAAGGTTTATTTTTCATAAGGAAAACTAATTTTGGCCTGTAAATATGGGGTCTGCAATAAATAAAGATGAGGTTTTCTTTGGCTGACTCTTCATTCTGGTACATTAACAGAGACTACGTTTCACCAGCATCAAAAAATAAAGAAGCCCACATACCTCGGACCGATTTAAGCCAGTCCACATTATATGGCTTCAAATCCTCTGGACTTGTGATGACTCTACCTGGCATAATGCGCTCAAAGAAAGCCACATCACTGTCAGACACATGGGAGAAGGGGAGCCGCTGTACTCTGTAACGCTCACTAGTCAGCACGACCTCTTTGAAGATGGAGGAGGCTGTGTGGAGAGCTCTTCTGCGCCACAGCCTGGAAACTACACTTGTGGGCACATCTGTCAGTTTCCTCTGCTGAAGCATACCCGGGGCAGAAGCCATGCTCTGCTCTGCCAAGATCCTCCTGTGGAAGCTCGTCAGCCACCTTAGCTGAGTCCAGCGACGCCACGCAGAGCAGCGGGGCACCGCAGAAGACATCCCCATGATCACCCTGAAAAGCAGAGACCTAGCTCGTGTGCGACCTCCTTATCTCCCTCAGCTCACCCGGCTCTGGGCGGGGCCTCTGGTGGAGAGCTCGGCTTAGGTGCTGTCCCAGTTTGTGAGGAGCTGGAAGTAGGCCCTTGCCCGTGTGACAATCACCCAGTCAGGCGATACTTTGGGGTTGGGGGGGGCCTACCCACCACGTAGTGCCTCAGACATTTAAGTTCTCCCTTCCGCTGTGACCAACCGCCCACCAACTCCCAGCCAGCACGCACCCCTCGGCAGGGTGGTAAACCAGACTCGCTCGCCCTGCTTCGGGGCCTGATAAATTCAGGCCTGTCCTAGATGGAGGCCGGACGTCTCCGAAATACCGCTATGACCGAGTCCCGTCCCAGGACGCCCTGACGCGGCCACGCCGAGGAGCGCCACCGCCTACTTCAGCTCGCGCACTGCACATGCGCGCACCTCCGTCTAGCCGGAGGAAGCATACGCAAATCGGCCAGCACCCGGCCTGCCCTAGCTATGGTTATCCGCGCAGCCCACTCGTTATGTGCACGCCGCGGGCGGGGGCACACGCTGGCCGCCACTGCTGCACTGCGGGAGCGCGGGGCATTCGCCCCCATGGTGCCGCCGGCACAAGCATTCCTGTGCTGCTGCAACATGCTCTCGTATATTGTCCCAAAAATACTTTATTTATAATAATATATCTATAACATAATCCAAAAATACAGATATACATTTTAAATTTACATTCCTTTTTTTAATAAAAAGATTTATATTCTCTTCGATTTACAAAGGGAACATAGATTTAATTCCTTTAAAAAAATGGAACAATTTGTCTAGAGTCATTCCACCTCCAGTTAAACCCCCACAGGGTGTTCAGGTGTTTTGACAACATTTAGTGGAACATTCCTTTACATATATCACAGTCTTCTTCACTCTTCTCCAGAGAAATTTATTTAACACTGTACATTCAAAATCCAGAAGAAAATTTAAATCTATTTCATAAGCAATAATGAAGGCTACCAGTTTTTCTGCCTATAAGGAGATTTAAAAATCTCTAAAGCCACACGAACATGGCCAAGAGTCGCTTCTGAGCATGCCAGAGCCTCCATGCTGGTATGTTCTAACAGGACAGTTTATTGCTGGTATCTGATGTCAGATGTTCTGACACATTACAGACATTATGTCATAAAGAAGAGGAGTATGTTGTTGCTCATTGTTAATGATTCCTGCAAACTATGTTTCCTTTTGAGGGCTGATGCTAACTCACAGAGGTTATTTTTCTTTTTGCTTTGCTGGCTAAAATGGAAAATGTCTGCTCTTCTGCACCCCAAAAAACATTTGTTAACAAAATGCACTTTGCTGTCCTACCTGACCATCTTTTCTGAGCTGAGGATGGTCAGTTTCACACTTACTCATCCAGAGCTGCAGGCTTCCATAAGGGCATGTTTCCTGCAACACCTCCAGAGAGGTGCAGTGGAATTTTTAGATTGTTTCAAATCAAATGCTTAATCTCTGGTGACACCATTCCTAATGAATCCTTAGAAAAACAAAACAAAACCCAGAAGTCCTATACAATAACATTGAATGGAAGGGGAAAACAAAACCTGAAATGGCATCAGCACTAGTCTTCAGAACGCAGTAATGCTCCTACATTAATCCAGTGTAGCAGGTCAATGAGGTACAGGTTTTGCACACTGGTTACTGAATTACAGGCTGGCTCATGTGGTTTCACGATTAAATCTGCTCCCAAAAGAGAGAGGCAGAAAGAAAAAAGAGGGCTGACTATATTTCTGAGTTCAGGTCTGTAAAATTGTGCTTTCCCTCTTCCTTCCCTCCTGCTTTTAATTTGTCTGCCTGCTTTCCAGGTGCTATTACAATGTGAACAATATAAAATGCATATCATCTAGTGAACACAACTATGGAAACTTTGTATGCAGCATAATGAAGACATGCAACATCACACTCTAAATAACAGGACCCCAGAGACAGGGTTGTTTTTTTCTCCAAAGCAGATGCCATAAATTAAAATGTTCACAGAAAAGCTGTCTCAGTATCAAGAAGATTCTTCTATGTCAGTCTTGACAGACTTGCAGCATCTACAAAGCCCAACAGAGCAAAGCAGAAAAAGAAAATTGACAAGAGGTGTGTTCTACTTTCTTTCACTGCAAAACACAAGTAAGAGGGTCACATAACAGGGAAAACATTTTTCTTTTGGAAACAGGTGTCAAAATCTGACTAGAAGCATGTGGTTTGTTTTGGTCTTTTTTTCTTGTATACTGCTTTATTCAGATTGTTTTTACATCCAAACAAAAGCTTATCTGAAAGTTTCTGAATGCCTTCCCAGCATTCTATACCAAGAGCTCTTGCACAATGGTTTGTAAATTAGCATACAGCCCTGCACAGAGCTGCCATCAACACTTATCAGGGATTGCAGCCAGCAGTTCGTGAGCCATGGTGCCTACTGCTGCAGGGGGGATTTGGGATATTTTTTTCCCCTCTCCACCCTGACAACTACCTTTCCCCACATCTTTTAACTGTAGGCTAGTAAGCCCTGTAAGATAGGAGATATATATGCAGACTTGTTTTCCTACTCCTAATTTCCTTCTCTTCCTTCTGCTGCAGCAACTGACACTGTGATGACAGCAAGGATTCACATTCATAATCTGAAAGGCAGCTTATAGAAGTCAAGATCATGCAAATGTGCTAAAAATAAAGACAAGAAGCAATATTAAAACATTCTTGTTGAATAGCCTTCTCCAATAGCAGTGCTTCACAGTAAATGGAATTCAAACGTCCCCACCAAGATACCACATGACTGCCTTTCAACTCTGCCACATCATCACAGGAATGTACACATTGTCCTTATGGAGTTTTCCCCATAAGCTCGCTTTCCTGATTTACCCAGATGCAGCACAGGTAAACACAAGTAACAAAAAACAGGCCTTCATCTTATTTTATGTACAAATCCTACCTTCTATACCTGTAAGAATACTGTAGGTTTCATCTTCACAGTAATGTACTTAAAGGATATTCAGAGAAATGGAAACAGCCAGGAAAGGCAACACCCTCTCTCAATATTACCAAGAAACACTGCAGGATGATTCCTCTGCTATTTAAAGGGTTTCTCCCAAGACAATAAACCTTTTCTAGGATATGAAAGTCAAATGGTTTGCTTCTGATAAGGTTCATATGAATGGGGGCACGATCAAGTAAAATAAAGGCAGTCAAATGACTGGTAGAATAAATTCCCCAAAAGATAGGGGTTTGATCTTACCTCTCTCCCATCCCTGTTCTGTCAAAACTAAGCACAGCTGAGGAGGCTTTGAGGAAACAGACACTGAGTTCTCCTGTTCCTTCTGTACTACACAAAAAAAGGACCTCACACTTAACAATGGAGCCTACTTCTTTCAGGCTACATTGCAGAATCTTCTCTGTCAAGCCAAGCTCCAGGCCTAAGCTACTGTGATGACTGCAGTGCACCATGCACAGTCCCGCAATGCCTTATGTTGTTTCACAGTCTCCTGTGAACTAGCAGAGGCTACAGCTACTGGCTGCTCTAGCACTTCATAATGACACCAATTTCAGAGCTGTGCAAGTGTAACAAGTAAAATCCCTGTCACCAAGGGATTTGGGACTCCCTTCCAAAGTAATTTTTGTATGAAAGAACAGGAATTACAACTGGCTACTGGACAATGAAATATCATACCGGCAAAAAAAGGAGAGTAGGTTAAAAAACAATAATCAAAGGTAATATTGCAACACAAATGAAGGAATATATTAAATTCTTCTTGCCTCAGAATATAGATTTCTCTCTACTCCTTACTTCTTTTTCTTTCTTTCCTGAACACAACGAGGACAAAACCTACAGGGGGGAAAAAAGAGGCAAGAATTAGTTCCTGAAGTTAACAACACACAACTGACAAACTCTTATTATTTGGGAACCAGTAGGTGGGAGGGTGGTTTAAAAGCAGCCAATTTAAGTAACTGCAACAATTTTCATGACATGTAGGAAGGCTTGGCAAATACAAACAGGAAGTGTACCAACTTGGGTGGGTAGAAGTGACAACATTAGAAGGCTTCCAGGGCTCATCAGCCCCTCACAGCTGTGGTTAACCTTACTTCATTCAGCCAGAAGTTATGCCATGTAACTTCTCCAAGTTTGTCACACAAGCTTCCTCTACAGGCAAAATAAAAGATACATTCCTCCACGAATATTCCTTCCTCTCCCTCAAATAACTGCAGTTCATTTTCACTTAAGCCTGCTTCTGATAAGCATCTTGTTAATTAGATGAGAGCAGTCCATTAGACAGAAACAAAGTACAGAACAAGCCTATGTTTTTTTTCCCCAAGGTGAATACAGATATAATCAAACCCTAGAGCAGTCTTCAAACTTGACTTCCAGACATGAAAAAAAATGTGTCTTCTCAGTTTTAACCACAGCCACAAGACAATACAGCAAACCCCAGATGTAACATGCACACATTTGTGCAAGAAGCAGATCAAAAACTTCTCTGTTTATCATGCAGTTTTGCATGTGCTTGGGTCCTTGTTTTGCTCCCAACAGATTCTACGATTGCTGACGAAGCAGACTTATTCAAGATTCCCATTGTACCTTCTACCTCCACAAAAACACAATCCCAAATAAGAAAGGATTAAAACCCTCTAATAATAAGTGTGAATCTCCTCTATCAGGAAGGGTCACAACAAGGTTTTAATTCTTATTGTGGTACCTGTCGAACCAAATTGCAGCCTGATAAAAATCTAAAAGCTGTATGTTGTCATACTTACCATTTCCCTTTTGGTTTGGTGGTGAGGTCCACACAAGCGAAGTGGAACCATTCAATCGGGCACTGCACAACACAAAGGAAAACCCCACAGAGGAGATAATTAGTTTTTCCACAAATGTTACTTCCATTTTGTATCATCTAGTTGAGAAAGTATTCCCTTTAGGATTTCAATGTTGTAATGTAGCAAACATCTGAAAATAAACCATCTCGAGTACTTACATCTGGGTTGTCACAGCCAATCATTTCACCATAGGACACCTGGTGACACAAGCAGTAGGTAGGTTCATTGGGATCCACTGGCATGTCTAGGACATCTGAGGGATGTACTGACAGGATAGTATCAGCAAACTCAGATCTGTGAACAAGGACACAGAGGACAAAACACTTCTCAGTTGCAGGCAAAACCATGTTTTCAAGATCTAAATCCCACTTAGGAAAATTATTTTTTAACAGTATCTTCCCTAAAACACACTGACCCTACTTTAGAGTTTAGATTACATTATCATGTATTATCCAATAATTAACATCATAAAGTAGGTTTGATCAAACACAAAACAATCTGATTTGTTTACCTCAATCTGTTTCAATACACTATTTTCTTGTTGTAAGGTACGAGTGAACCCTCTTGCTCTGACACAAATGTATTAAGTTGACGTGTCAGTAATGGTCAATAGAAACTATTTTTAGGTTTCTGTCCCTCCACATAGCCAACCAAAAATATGAGAATTAACAGAGCCCTTTGGATAGAAATCATGCTGTGGAGAAGGGACATACTTTCTCCCTTGCTTCACAAAACCAATCAAGACTACCTGGACATGATTTTTTGAAAAGAACCCACAAATTCTCCAAGATTCCTAGAACAACAATATAACAGTTTTTGTGCTGATGGGCAAGTGTTTTTTTTTTTTTTTACAATCAAGACCAGAAGCAACCATTAAAAATAGCTGTGTGACAAAAATCAAAGCTATTTTCTCTCAGTTTGTCAACAACAACAACAGAGATGCTGATCTTCTCCTTCCATTCAAAGGGCCTTCCAAGCATGCTGAATTTCCATGTGCCAACCAAGGAGTTAATTATCAAAGACAACTTAAATAGGTAACATGAGCTTGCAGAAAATTCATGAAGTCTCAAGCCAAAAATCACCAGAGCTGTGGCTGGGTATGCCTTACCCTCCTTTGAATTTCTTTTTCTTTGGTGTATCTTCTTCAGATGTTCGTCTGCCTCGACCACGAGAGCTTCTTTTGTCTTTCTGATTTTGTCCCTCTAGAGAGGAAAAAAACACCATTGTTTCAACCTATTTAAATACCAGAAACATCCCCAAGATGCTTTTCCTTTGATGTATTTATTGTTTTGAAATCTTTATTTCCTATGTGACTGAGTATGAATGCTGATTCTGAAACATATTTTTATGCCACGAATGTACCAAACTGGCAAGTAGTACAACTGAGCACCAAACTCTTGCATTTGCAGTTTTGGCAATCAAATCACTGCAGTACAATGTTAGCCTGTATCACTGCACAAGTCAAAAAACCAGCATCCTATTTGATTAACTATGCTGTCATATTTCTAAAAAAAAAACAAAAACCACCTGCAGTATACTTTGAAACTCTCAGTTAATTGTTACTCAGTAACTAAACTTTATCCCCATACTCCTGATCTTACCCCTCATTTCACAGTTCAAAGGCATAAAGCTGCACTGCTGTTACCCATGCTCAAATTACACCAAAATAATACGAGATTTTCAGTATACATTCGCAAAAAGAGCTTATTACTTAGTAACAGATCAGGTCTGAAACTAAGACTTGTACACTCAAGAGCTGCAAGAACATCAGTTCAGTTTTGTCACAGTTAAGTCCCCCTTGGCCAGTAGCCTCCTTACAACCAGTAACAGTGGGCCACCTCAGGATGACCTGGCAAGCAGAGAGCAGTAAGTTAGATCCTGGTGCTAGATTTTTCTTTGTCTGTTTCTTGCCCACCAGAACCCTGTAAATATTTGAAGAGCTTTACAAGCAAGTTAAAAAGAACACTATGGTGTACTTTTCTCCTGAAATAACAGCCTACTTTCTATTTTAACCTTTCTGTTTAGATACACTTGGTGTCAGAAAAAGGCTGTCAACTATAAAATCTACACACTTTTGAGGCTTCGAGATCCAGGGTTTTCAAAATCGCTGCCTTCCAGTTTGTCTTTCAGATCTGCTTCAAACCGTGCCAAATCTGCATCCAGCCGGCGGATATGCTTATCCACCTGCACAGAACAGGAAACCACAAACTGAATTTAAGAAAAATAAATAAAAATCCCCAAAGGAAAACAGGAAGATCTGGTAACTTGGCTGTTATTAGCACGTACAGAAGTATACTACTTCAGAGCATGGCATTAAAGAGTTGCCAAAGTGGAAAAAGTGAAATGGCACACACAAAGGGAATTAAGGCAGAGGGAAAAAGAAAATAGGCAAAAGCAAGAGGACCCAATCCCTCTACAGACAAAGAGAAAGGAAGAAGGCATAAAGGAGAGTCAAAGCAACTCAGACTAATGGTTTGCAGAGCAAAACAAGATGATGAGAGATATTAAAAATAACTGTTTTCTCCCTGCAATTTTACAAATACATTATTCAACTATAGTCCAGCAAATGTACTGAATAGACCACCTATTTTTTCTGGTATTCTACTGGCACACTATTCAAAGAAATTTAGTAGTAATTATAGGCTTCTGCTGACTATCTTCGATATCAAGTCAATACAGGCAATGCAAGTAAGTACCTTGCATTGCCCTGGCTGCATTAACGTGGCTTACAAAACAGGGATGTAGCGAAGGCATTTTAAGCCGCCACCCCCAAACTGCACTGCTGCAATACCTAGTCCTCAAATTACTTATCCAGAATATTTTTCAATTCTTGTGAAGTAGTTTCCTTTACTGCAGTATTTGATGGTAATAAAATGCACTGCGGCTGCAGATGTAGCAGAACCCAATGCATCTTTAGAAGGTGGACAAACCACACTAAACATAGTCAAATGAATTCCAGTCACTCAAATTTTTTCTAGGGGATAAAATACACAGAGATAAGAATTATTCAAGGGACAACTAAACAGACAGGAGTAGAGGCAGAAGAACTAAAAAGTGGAAAGGTATATCTTAAGAAATTAGATCCTCCCACCCGGTCCACTGAGGAAAGTTTGGTGTCCAACATACAACCAGAATTGTTGAGCTGATGGGTCTGCTTTCTTTTGTCACTTGGAAACCAAGGTAACTAAGCAGATTTACTTCCACTCCTCTACAACAGAGCATTGAAGTTAACTTCAAAAACGCTGCTCACAACCAAGACCAGCCCTAAATAAATTAACAGATGGCAGAGAGCTGCAGAGGAAGAGGGAGCAGGACAAATTTGATGGTATCATTACACAGCAATAGTAATACAAGTAATACAGCAATACAGGTAATACTGATAGAACAATCTTCAAGTGGAATAAACTCATTTAACTCTTCACCACAAAAGAAGCCTACTTCACAGAAAACATGGTAACACAAGAGGAGGCATTTTGGGGACGGCAACAGTAAGAAAAACAAGCTTCAGGACTAATAATTTGTTTCAGCATGATATTTAAGCAAAAACATAAATATGTCAGGGAAAATGGATGCTATGGAAGTGTCTTCCATGTCTACTAGCAGCCCCATTCCAGAGTATGACCTTTTTTACAGAAGTCTCACTGGTTGTGATCCTCACCATCTCGTATGTCTGCATGGCCAGCTGGACTTTATCATCGCTGTACTCTTTACATTTGCTGTAGGCATTCTGGATTTTCTTTAGGTGTTCCACTCTCTCCTCAGGTAACATGTTCTTCACCGATTCAATATATTCTGCTGCAAGACTGTCAATTTCTGCTTTCTTATCTGAAAAACAAAGTATATGAAAAGCAAAATATATACACATGAGAACTCTATCTGCTAAAGCAAGTATTTTTTTTTCCTTCTGCCTCTTTATGTAATCTGGAAGCCCTTTCCTGACAATTTTTAGAGTTCCCCTGATTCCTTGTATTTACCTTTGAAAACAAATAAACAAACAAACAAACCCCCAAACAGTTAAACATATTCTCTCTTCAATATCTGCAGTGTAATTCTGATTTCTCAAGTGGTTTACAGTTAAATCAGACGAGGTACTCACAGTTAAGATCACAAAATGAACCCATGGGTTCACAAACTTCAATCTCTCTTCCCATATGCAAACATTTTATTTGCTGCACAGCCACTTACTGTTCTAACGGCTCAAAGTGAAAGCCATTAACATTCAACTAGATCCTAACATGAATCTCAAAAAAAGAAAAGAAATGGTGTTGTGGCATGCTATTGTGGGCTGCAGGGTCTATGTCCTAGCAGAGGGGAGGCTGGACAGGGCCGAGGTCAGTTTCTCACAAGAAAGTTAGATAGCCTGGGAGAGAAAGTGGGAGTCAGCTAGGAGGAGCCTTGCAGCTGCACAGAAAGGCCTTGACGCCCTTCATAGCCTTAACATCTTATCATTCCCACACCACACATTGCCAGTCTTATCACATTCACATTTCTTTGAAGTGCACTGTTTTTATCCCCATTTATGGTAGTTGTTTTTACCTAGTAAGTGTTGCTTCTTAATTGGTTGGTATAATTTGTGTATGTAAGTGTCACTCACTGGTTCGTCAGTATGCTTTGTGTATAAAGGTGTTAGTCACTAATTGGTCATTATCCTTTCTGTAAAGGTATAAAAGATGCTTGCTAACAATAGAGCGGTGCTAGCTAGCCATTCTTGTATATAGCCTTTTACTTATGATTTTCTACCTTTTTCTGCTTGGCCTACTGCAAATAAATTTATCTTTTTTGACCACCACTGCACAATCTCCGAGTGTGTGTGTCAGGTCCCTCTCGACTCAACCTTCAGAATACTTGTCGTGTACGGTATATTGTCGTACTGCGACAAAATGGTCTTGCAAGACATACAGCAATCTACAACTCAGTAGATGTGGAAATAAGTGCAAGTGAGGTTCTTCCAGGTGCAGCAATCACGCAGCTATAAATTTAACACACAACTGCTATTAAAAAACAAAAATCTAGCCCTGTGAGCTGCAGCCCTCACAGAAAAGAAAAAAACACTTGACACCAATCAAGTTGAGGAAAGAAAAAGTGGTATAGTGGAGAAAGGTCCTCTAAAACCAATTCTCCAGAGCTCTTCCTGACCTTCAGGTCAAAGCTCTGTATCAGACTTTGGTGACCAAAATACCTGAACACACCTTCTGTTCTTTGATCCAACTCCCGCATCAGCTGAAAGTTCCTTTGCAGCTCACAAGGCAGGTTTTCAATACCTGGAACATAAATTTCAAAAAAATACTACAGCCCGTTCTTCTCATAGCAGCCATCCCTCCTTTGACATGTAACATCAAAACAACTCAGCAAAACTAGAAGCTCCACCACTTTACAAGGCCAATAGGAACTCACAGCTATGCTCGACGTACACAAGCAAAGAGATGCAGAGGACCACGGGACGCCTGCTCTCGACGAGAAGTCAAGAGAATGAAGCCTGAGCAACAGGAGGCCTGCACTCCAAGGCACGTTTAGTTTTACGTTCGGCTAATTTCCCATTTACATCAGTGAAGCTCAGGTACACACACATAGGCTTTCATGGGACTAACACTTAATCCAGTAGCCGCGTTACTCCCACTGCTTATTAGCGAGCCGGTCGCGCAGAGCGGAAGAGGAAATAAGCAGCGGCGCCACTGGCCGCGCCGTGACGGCGAGAGTGCGCGGACCTACAAGCCCTTCAACAGCCGCCTGCTGCTACCACCACCACCACACACGACAGGGCCTCAGCGGAACAGACCATAGGAGGCTGCCAAGTAGCGGATGTAGAACCCAAACAACTATCCACGACGTCACAACCCCGCTCCACAGCGCGGAGATAACGCCCTACGGCGACGGCTGATGACGCACAACACCCC
>VWZX01010991.1:237-79814 GCA_013399015.1 Galbula dea | reverse complement strand
TTATTAAATTATTATTATTATTATTGTTAAATGCTTGAAATTGATGCCTGGTGGTGATGATCTATGCCTGAGGCCAAGATAACTTTAAACTGTTATGGGGTTTCTCAGGGCCTTGTCCAGCAAAGTACTGAAGCTCTTTTTTAGATGAAGATTCCTACAAGGGACTCACATTTCCAGGGCACTTGTTTTTTCACCTCGTTTTAAAAGATTACTTATTGAAATATTTTGGCATTGACCTTCTCCTAAGTATTTTTATCAGTAGGTTTTCATCTGAGATTTGCTTCAGAAGCCTCACAAATGTTAGCTCTTCATTTTGTGTTTATGAAACCTGCAGGCAGAGGGGTCAGTGGACTGAACACATGTTCTGCTTCAGTGGCAGGAACCAGAGCGTGTAAGCCCTGGTCTTGACTTGGTATCTCATCCCAGCTTTTAAGTAGTTCTTTTTCCCGAGGGGCAGGGTTCAACAAGAAAAGATTTTAATGTCTAAGTGTTTCAAATAGGAATAATTGTACTCCTCCTTGAGAAGGAAAAAAAATACAATAGCTGCCCTCATCCTGCAAATATTTCTGTGCTTAAATCTCAACACAAAGACTTCTACTACCCTTTGTAACCCATCGATTGTGATAGTATTTCACATCTGTCTACATCTAAGTGTGCAAGTGTTTGCAAAAAAAAGGTGTTAATACTGAAGATTGCTAAAACTCCTAGTTGATCAGGGGAAGCCAGCTGATGTAATCTTTTTGGATTTTAGTAAAGTGTTTGATACTCTGTCTCACAGTATCCTTTTGGACAAGATGGCCAGCATAACAGCTGGGTGAGCATGTCATGAGATGGGTGAGCAACTGGCTCATGGGCTGGGCACAAAATGTTACAGTGAATGGGTTTACATTCAGTCCATGACTGATCACTAGTGTGGTTCCACAGGGGTCCATCCTTGGTCCAGTGTTCTTTAACATCTTCATAAATGACCTGGACACAGGACTCGAGGGGGTAATAAGCAAGTTCACAGATGATACAAAACTGGGAGGAGCTGTTGATTCCCTCGAGGGCAGTGAGGTCCTGCAGAGGGACCTCGACAAATTAGAGCACCGGGCAACCACCAACTCCATGAAGTTTAACAAGGGCAAGTGCCAGATTCTGCACTTGGGACATGGCAACCCTGGATATGTGTCTAGACTGGGGAATGAGAGGCTGGAGAGCAGTGCTGTGGAAAGGTACCTGAGGGTCCTACTTGTTGTCAAACTGAACGTGAGTCAGCAGTGTGCTCTGGCAGCCAGGAGGGCCAACCATGTCCTGGGGTGTTTTAAGAACAGCATTTCCAGCTGGTCAAAGAAGGAGATTGTCCTGCTTTACTCCGAACTGGTGCTGCTGCAACTTGAGTACTGTGTGCAATTTTGGATACCACAGTATAGAAAAGATATTAAACTATTAGAAAGCATCCAGAGGAGGGCTATGAAGACAGTGGAAGGTCTGGAGGGGAAGCCTTATGAAGAGCAGCTAAAGTCACTTGGTCTGTTCAGCCTGGAGGAGACTTAGGGGAGACCTTATTGCATTCTTATTCAACACCCTCACAAAGGGTCGCAGAGGGGCAGGCACCAATCTCTTTACTCTTGTGGACAGTGGTAGGACTAGAAGTACTGGTATGAAGTTGAGTCAGGGGAGATTCAGGTTAGAGATCAGAGTGCTCTAGAACAGCTTCTCCAGGGAAGAACGCAGCTCTGTGGAAAACAACCTGGGAGTCCTGATGGACAACAAAATGACCATGAGCCAGCAATGTGCCTTTGTGGCCAAGAAGACCAATGGCGTACTGGGGCACATCAAGAAGAGTGTGGTCCGTAGGTCGAGGGAGGTTATCCTCCCCCTCTACTCTACCCTAGTGAAGCCAAATCTGGAGTACTGTGTGTCCAGTTCTGGTCTCCCCCATTCAAAAAGAACAGGAAACTTCTGGAGAGGGTACAGAAAAGGGCTACAAAAATTATTAGGGAACTAGAACATTGCCCTTATGGAGAAAGGCTGAGAGAACTGGGGCTGTTTAGTACACAGAAGAGAAGACTGAGCAGGGATCTTAGCAATACTTATAAATACTTCATGGATTGGTGCCAGGAGAATGGGTCTAGTCTTTTTTCAGTGGTGCCCAGTGACAAGATAAGAGGTAAAGGGCACAAACTAGGATATAGGAAGTTCCATCTAAATGTAAGTAGGAACTTCTTTACATTGAGAGTGGTGGAGCATTAAAACAGGCTGCCCTAGGGAGCGAGTGGACTCTCTGTCTCTGGAGACATTCAAAACCCACCTGTATGCCATCCTGTGCAACCTGCTCTAGGTAAACCTGCTCTGACAGTGTGGTTGGATTAGATGATCTCCAGAGGTGCCTTCCAACCCCTAATATTCTGTGATTCTGCGGTCACAGCATCAACCCTGACAGAGTTCAAGAAGCACAAATGGTGTTTCTCAGGCTTATGGTGTGATTCTTGGGGCGTCCTGCACAGGGTTAGGAGCTGGACTAGATGATCTTTATGGGTTTCTTCCAGCTCAGAATATTCTATGATTCCTTTTGCCTTGGTGCCTGGAGTTAGGAGACACAGGTAGGAAGAGACATATTGAGGATCTCTGCCAAATAGAGGTACCACAATTCTAAGCCCAAAAGGGCTTAGAACCTGGATGTTCATTCAGTATTTCTAGGCACATTGTAGAGGTGTTGCTACTGCTCTGGACCTGTAGAAACCTAAAAACATTGTTGGACCTTCAATGACATTAAAAGCAAGAAGGTATAAAGAGTATAAACACTTTAGCCTCGTGGTATACTCTGATGATGCAGATTTTCCTGGTGTTTCTTACAAGTCATGACAGCTGTGCTGCTTCCCAGAATGCTACAAAGCTGTAATTGGAGGATGCAACATGATGTTGCTCTTTCATGTTTATATGATGTTGCTGATTTATATTCTAGAATGATATATTTTAATTAAATTATTGTGGAATGAAAATATTATAATTTTCAGTAGACAACAGAGTAATTGGACGTTAGGGGAGGAAAATGAACTGTGACTGGGGCAGCACAGGAAAACTGCAGTAATCCTAATGAGGTGCTAAAAAGCAAACTGAAAGCAGTCCCAGTCGGATAGTTGGTATAAAAATCCAGTTGCTTTAGGGTTTTCATGTAACATGTATCAACCTCATTCTTATGTACAACACTTTATCTATTATTGTCAACCACTGTCATGACAGTGAGAGCTTCACTAAATGAGCACAAAGACAAGGGAAAGCTGAAGTTAAAAATTGAGTATTTAAATAAATCGAATCTTATTTAAGATCTGGTCAAGTATAGAGCCTGTCTGACTGTATTAGTTCTGAAAGTAACATGAAAAAGTGAAACAAACTCTGGAAGGCCCTGCTATTTTGTAAACAATATATATACACACAAGAGATCTTCCAGCATGGCTGCCTAATGCACAGATAAACATTATACTAAATATTCACCAAAGTTACGTTTGCCTGGTATAATATACAGGGCACTCATACACAGCTCTGGCTAGGAAGGACATTGAGGTACTGGAGAGGGTGCAGAGAAGGGCAACTAAGCTAATCAGGGGTCTGGGGAACAGGCCTTATGAGGAGAGGCTTAGGGAGCTGGGCTTGTTTAGCCTGGAGAAGAGGAGGCTGAGGGGAGACCTTATCGCTCTCTTCAGCTACTTGAAAGGTCTTTCTAAGGAGGCAGATGTTAGCCTCTTCTCCCTTGTGACTAGTGACAGGACTAGAGGCATCAAGCTTAAGCTGTGCCAGGGTAGGTTTAGATTAGCTATTAGGAAGAATTTCTTTACTGAAAGAGTGGTGAGATATCGGAATAGGCTGCCCAGGGAGGTGGTGGAGTCACCATCCCTGGAGGTTTTTAAGAAGAGGATAGAAGTGTTTCTTCAGGGGATGATTTAGGGATAAGAGTAGTGTAGGGCTATCGGTTGGACTAGATGATCTTGAGGGTCCTTTCCAACCATAATGATTCTGTGATTCTGTGATTCTGTGAATGCATTAAAGCACTCTGATTTTAAGCATTTGGATCCACTCTATATATAATTTATGTCTGTGTTTCTGTATTGTTACCTGTTGGCTGATTTTAAAAAACGTTTTTTCAAACACTAATATTCATAGACTCATGAACTGGCAAAACCCATAGGCATATGTTTAATTATACCTATCTAAATAAACTCATTAAGGTCTTGTGTAGTTAGAGCTGGACACAGTCAGGAACTTCCCAAACCTCTGTTATTTCTGGTTAAGAACATGTAGGAAGGTAAAGAGAAAGAAGCAGGTTATGGGGATGTCCCTGCTCACTATAGGGTGGTTGGACTAGATGACCTCGAAGGTCCCTTCCAACTCAGATGATTCTATGTTCTAGAACTCAGAAAAAGGAATTTCAAAGAAGAGGCTCTGTTGCATGGTATTAATGACTCTGCAAACAGAATGCAAGATTAAAATCGTTTTCTACTCATTTATTACGTTTGGAAGAAAATTACTGCACATTTTCCACACCCTCTTTGTGTATAGAACATCCCCTGCAAAATTATCTTTTAATTAAAAAGAAGTGCCAGTGAGCTGCTTATATATTGTGAAGCTAGACAAAGTCTGACAGCGTAAGTATAATATGTAGACCAGTCAAGTGGGAATGTGGCTGGACTTGGAAAGATTACAGAGTAAAGAGCAAATCAGCTGTCTCTCCTGCCCAGCGATTACCTTGCCTTCAGGGAGACAAAGAAAAGACCTGCTATGACACTGGGTACAAGCCTGCCTGTTGTCACCAGTGTCAGGCAGGCTGTCGTGGTGACTCCGGCATCTGGCACAGTCTGCTGTTTCCACGGCAGTGCGAGCCTGACATCTGCTGTGTGCTGCAGCTCTGGAAGCAGCAGGCTGTGCAGTAGAAAGTGCTTTCTAAAACCAGATGCTCCCGGAGAAGCTATTGGTTTTGTAAACAGAAAAATGAATTGTGATGTAACTATTTCCCTCTCTCTGAACATTTTTTTGCTCTGTCTATTCTGAGACAGGTAAGTATTTCTCAGGTAAACTATATATCAGTATTGAAGAGTATATAATAATTTTTAATTTTATCAAGTTCCAGTAGCAATTTCACAGATACACAGTATCTAAGAGGAGGAACTTCCAAGCAAAGCTAAACAAAACTTTGAATCTACAATTAAAAATAACACTAATAAAAAGATACTTCATAAGTTACTTCATTCTGCATAAAAAGCTATTGACATCTATGACTTACTGAGCTAGAGTATACAGTGACCCAGAAGAGCTAGATCTGAACTCCATCTGACCCTCCACTGTCTCAGGACCTAGAGCCAGCTAACCAGAAGTACTATACACTGGATTTAAGATGGCATTGAAGCTACCTGAACCTACCTGCAGGTTTTGCAAATGATGCTAATTCTCTGTCACATCTTCAGTACACCAAATGTGTTCAGAAAATTAGGACCTAGTGTCCAGCTCACTTCCAAAAATAAACTGTAGTCAAAGGCAGAGTTTAAAAAGCATTTAGGCATGCAGAGGTACACAATGGGTTCAAGAGAAGTAAATCATACTTGTACCCTTACTCCTTTTGGAGCCTTTAAATTATTTTGATTTATGTGATTGTGGTGCCTTCGGATAGTTGAAAACTTGATTACTTACATAGATATCAAACTCCCACCTGGAATTCAGCTTCATTCCCACATGGAAATGTTTTTAATCAGGAAAAAAAAATAGACATCTCCAGTTGTTGACTCATTCCCTTAAATATATGTAGTTTAGGATGGGCTAAATTCTGTAGAGTTTCTTATCTTTTTCTGTAGAGACCAGAAAGCAGGTAATTACTTTGACTTTTATGTGTCACTCACATTAAATGACCTTAATTAAAGGGTACCCTGAAATTGCCTCAGGAATCATACTAACCTTAGAATAAATCTGCTTGCTCACTACTAGAATAGGGTTTCTCCAATCAAATGATTTTTTGGATGTTCTCAAGTGGTAAAAGACAAGAAGAGAAAATTCTATAAATTGACTTAGATTTTATTGCCATAGCAATTAAAAATTCTGTGAGCACTACTGAGCTAGGACTCTGGAGCAGGGTACAGTGGATGGCTTTGTGAAGCCTCATCTCCTACACTGAGGGCAATTGTCAGCAGTTGTAGGTAGGATACTTTTATGCCTGCTGGAACAAAGAGAAGTAAAACAACACAGAACTTGGCCTAATTTATGTAAAAATTTTAGCAGAGCAGAATAACATGTAGTCATATATATTAATGAATTATTTTTAAAAAGTCATCTGAAAATACTATTCCTCACACTTAATCCAGACTATAGCAAAGCATCTGGTGCCATTAATCCGTTCTGCTATTTTCATAGCAGACACTGGGAATAATCCTGAACAGGTCACAGTTCCCCAGATTGATACTCCATGGCACAGGCCTAATGATTCACTTCCATAATTTTAAATTAATTCTTACTTTTTTCCCGATTCTTAGATTCAGTTTTCCACTTACTGGAAACTGTCTTACACTTTTCTCTCAATACTGTCATGAGTAGTTCAATTACCTGGCAGATGACATCATCTTTGTTATTTAAAGAGGTCTTTTATAACATGGAACCATCTACTATGTGCACTTTTTACCAAAAAACAACAACAACAAAAAACCCACCCAAAACAACAATGACCAAAAAAAACCGCACCCCCCCAACTTTATAATATACTGCAGATGCAAATGGAAAGTGATGTATTATGCAAAGTACTAAACAAAGAAATAAATAAGAAGCTATACGAATATTTTTTTTGCTTCCTGTCACAAAGCAATCTAAATTTTAGTATTTATTCTAGAAATGTCCTAGCCTCTTAGAGGCAGTTAAAACTGAAATAAAAGATTTAAATGCAGCCTCTAGAGGCACCAAATGGCACCACACTGTCTCACTCTTTACTGCTTCTTCAAATGAATGCTCAATTTATAGGAAAATCTTTCCAGTCCTTGCTCTTAGGATCCCCTGGTTTTGGTAGCACTAATTGTAATTCAGTTTCCCTATGCCATGGGAATACATCAATATTTGCTTCATGCTCCAAAATGAACAAACAACTCTATGACCAAACACAACCTGATTACTTAGTGGAAGGAGGAGTATTTTAAGTCCTGATTTCTTGAATGGTTTGTTCCATCTTTTTCAGAAGTTATTCTTATATTTCTCCTGAGACTCTATTAATAGTTTTGTCTTTGTCAGCCCTGAGAATGACACTTGGAAAATCACTGATGACACACTATGAAGTGAAAGATCTTTGGGAGTGGTGGACACCATCTTCAAAACTGTTGTGGTCACTGTCCAAAAGCAATGGTTTCCCAGGTGGTTACATTTAGGAAAGAAAATTCATGTTGAAAAAGGAAGAGATTAGGAAATTTTCAACTCACAGAACTTAATAAGTAGGTTATATTTATCTGCTATCACACCAGGATTGTAATTAAATTTACTGAAGACTCCCTAACTGTAGTAAACTACTTTGCATAATCAAAGAAATTTATTTTCTTAACAATAACAGAGATCAATCTGTGAAAACTTCTCTCTCTGACTGTGAGCAATGAAGGGATATCATAACATCAGAATAACTTCAGACAATTCATTTGCAAACAATGTTTCTTCATTTGAGAGGATCACAGATATGTCTTCGACTGGTATCTTGAGTAGCTGAAATAACAAAGCGAAATGTGAGGATTTGTTGTCACACTATTACTGTCGTGCTGAGTTTCTAAGAAGCAGTCTCAAAAAATCTCAACAATACGTATATGAAAACCAGCCAGCCAGAAAGACCTGCTAGTTAGGGATTTTAAGAGCTTATTAAGTGGGAGTTCTAAAATAAATGCCAACAATATAATTGACGTTTGAAGCAGCCTACAAACTTATATTTTGCCAATTTCCAGCAAAAGGGAGGAATATATTATTACCTGAAGACTTATCAACATGGATACATCAAACAAGTCATGCCATGAATATGGACATATCCAGCAAGTCCTGACTCTCCACAGCAAGAAGATTTTATTTTTATCTTTGACTCTGTCTCTAGGCATATAAAAGATAAGGGAGCAGTCAGCATGGGTTTACCAAGGGGAATTCATGTTTCACCAACCTGATAGCCTTTTATGAGGACATAACCAGGTGGATAGATAAGGGTAGGGCAGTGGATGTGGTCTTGATTTCATTGAAGCATTTCACACTGTCTCCCACAGCATCCTTGCAACTAAACTGAGCAAGTGTGGTCTGGCTGATGGGATAGTGAGATGGATTGTGAACTGGTTGAAGGACAGAAGTAAGAAAGTCGTAGTCAATGGGATGGAGTCTAGTTGGAGGCTTTTGTCTAGTGGCGCCCCTCAGGGGTCAATACTGGGACCAGTACTTTTCAATCTATTCATTAAGGACCTGGATGAGGGAACAGAGTGCACTGTCAGCAGGTTTGCTGATGATGTGAAACTGGATGGAGTGGCTGACACACTGGTTGTGCTGCCATTCAGCATTACTTAGACAGGTTGGAGAACNCTGGAACATCTTTCATATGAGGAAAGGCTGAGGGAGCTGGGTGTCTTTAGCTTGGAGAAGAGGAGACTAAGGGGTGACCTCATCTATGCTTTTAAATATGTGAAGGGTGTGTATCAGGAGGATGGGGTCAGGTTCTTCTCAGTGAAGCCCAGAGACAGGTCAAGAGGCAATGGTTGTAAGCTGAAACATAGAAGATTCCGTGTGAATACATTTAGAAATTTTTTCCCAGTGAGTGTGCCAGAGCACTGGAACAGACTGCCCAGAGAGGTTGTGGAGTCTCCTTCTATGGAGGTATTCAAAACCCCTCTGGACGTGCTTCTGCGTGACCTGGTCTAGGGAATCCTGCTGTGGCAGTGAGGTTGGACTAAATGATCTTTCGAGGTCCCTTCCAACTCCTGATAATCTGTGTGATTCTGTGATCTGCTTTTAGTGATTCAGAAAAATGATTCATTATGTCTCCTTGTGGTGGGGTAGTAGAGCACTGCTGGCAGGAATAGTTCATTGCAGTTCCAGTTCTTTGGTGCTTCAACATTGTCATGTGACCATTCATAGTGGTGTAATCTTCCAAAACATTAGAGTATACAAGAAAATGACAGAATCAACGTCTCGCACTACATAAACCTAAACTGGTTTCCTGTTCAGCATACCACCAGGAACATGTTTGTTAAACGTTTGTTTATTTGGTATTGACAGAGATAAAAGAATTTCTTTTACCAGGGGTCCATTTCCTTAGTAGTCTGCTTAAAAGCATTTAAGTAATTTACCTGTTGCAAATGTTCCAAAATGAATGCTTGCTCGAGTTATAAAACATAACTTGTGCTGCTGTTAAATTAGTATTTTAGAAGGATAAAATTTTGTACATTATCATAGAATCATAGAATTGTCAGAGTTGGAAGGGACCTTAAAGATCATCTAGTTCCAACCCCCTGCCTGGCAGGGACACCATCCACTAGATCAGTTTGCCCAGAGCTGCATTTAGCCTTGCCTTAAAAGCATCCATGGGTGAGGCTTTAACAACTTTTCTGGGCAACATGTTCCTGTGCACTGGAAGGCCACAATAAGGTCTCCTCAGAGCCTTCTCTTCTCCATACTGAATAACCCCAACTCCCTCAGTCTGTCCTCATAGGAGACAACCCTCGTAATCCTTTAAGTACTACTACCAATGCCACAGTCAGGATTTTCTAGGCTTAAACATGCAGCAAATCATTAGCATATTAGCTAATTAATAATTAGGTAATTAATCCCAAGAAGAGTACTTGAAAGTTTGATGAAGGCAATGCACGCAGCCTTTAACATCTGAGAAGTTAAGTCTTTGACCCCTGTGTGCACTATAATCCTTCTATGCTCAGACATCATTTTCCAGAACTGTTCATCAGAATATTGCTTCATAATATTTTTCTTATTGTGAAACAAGCCCAGAAAACTGTAGGTCTCCACCAGTGAGAGAATCTGAAATGCAAAAGGACAACACTAAATACAAGTTGCTTTTCAAGAGGCAGAGAACTTACCCCTAACCTGAAGTTAATGACAAAAAGTGCTAAACACCACTGAATCTCATAGGAGAGAGGAGACAAAGTCTACCAAACATGATGATCTGTATTACAAAAATGATAGTACAAAAGGTATTAGGTGGATAAACTGTAACTAAACATCAGGCATAACAAAACCAGATAGGAAGAACATGTCCTTGCAGACATGGTTGTAGGTAACAACACAGAGTGTGTTAACAAAAAACATTGTGACTGAAAGCATCTGTGAAAAAAAAATAATTTCTCTCACTACAGCTTTCAGAGTGGCCCATTATAAATTCTGTGTGCTTCATAATGATTAACAATTATTAGCATGTAGCATTCACCCCATTACTCACCCATGGAACCAAAGTATCTGAAGGTAATTACACATACATTCAGATTCATTTTTTGAGTGGTACCAATATTACATAATAATGAGAAACCTGACTGCTCTACAAAGGTAAGAAAGCAGTCCCAGATATATGATGTTTTGTAGATGTTTAGACAGAGAGTGCATATATGAACACCAAAGCAGACAATGTAGATTTTGATGGTAGAGTCTGACAGTGTCTAAAGATATGTGACATTTTATAATTACTCATATCATAAAAATGAATCACAGTGTACCAGCAGCTGTTGATGTTGGCAGAATTATGCTTACTTGTCTTAGATACTTTTAAAAAATACAGATGTAAACAGCCAGATAGGAATAATAGAGAAGACGGGAGAACCTACAGGATTAGATGGTTTGGTTTTATGAAGAGGCTTCTTCCCACACTAGGTGACTAAAAGTAAGGTTCATAAACATTCAGGGATTTGATGGGCAATAAGTAAGAGTAAGTCTATAGTATGTCCACACAGGAAACAGGATTAGAAAATACAGTCAGGGCTGAGACATTATTAGCAACATTTCCCTCCTACTGTCATTTTTCTTGCAGAAATGCTGCACTGGCACTTTCCACAGGAACTTGAAGAGTCCTAGCTAAACTGAAATGAAAAAAAAAAAGCTACAGTCCTTATACATGCAAAGCATTTCAACTACTCAAAGTTATCCAAGTAGCTTAAATATTACTTCAGCTAATGAGTACTGGCATGGAAATATTAATAATTGGAAGCAATGTTGCTAAAGTATGAAATCGTTCAGTGTTACAATCAGCATTATTTTGTTTTCTCTGAAGAAAATTCAACTGTTTTGTATAGACATAGAAATGAGTTGCAGTTGTTGTTCAGTGTTGTGGTTTGAGTTAGAACAGAACTAACTCTGTTAAGTGATTTTACTTTCTAAAGTATTCCATCCCATAAAAGTCATATTCAATATATAAACTGGGGGTCAGTCCCCCCTTGCTAGAGTCCCCTGCTAGACTTCCCTTTCAAGGTTCGAGATTCCTGATTTTCGGATTGCTAGATTGCTCTTCACCAGGCACTTGAAAGGTGATCCCTAAGTTCCTGCATCTGGCATCTGGACTCCACCCTCCCAGGGGAGCCGGACTGATCTGGTACCGGGACGCCTGCTGCCACAGCATCAGTGGTGATGTAGTTATCATTGAAAAGGGGTTTGGGTTCGGTATTGGGTTCTGTATATATTTGTATATATTTCATTTAACATTGTTATAATTATTAAAGTAGTTTTAGTTTTATTTTCCAATCCACAAGTCTCTCTGCCTCTCTTACCCCCTATCCCTTCCTGTTGCTGAGGGGAAGCGAGGAGGTAATAGGGAGCGTCTGTCCTTCGGTTGGTGGTTGGCCCAGCCTCGACCCTCGACATTCAGGATTTGAGGCTGTGCAGCAGTTTAGTAATCAAAATGTTAACACCTGTATTTGGCTGGGGCAACTACTTGGGATTTTATGGTTAGTTCTAATATTATTACTAAAGTCATCACCAACTGCAAAATTGTTTTCTTAGAATTTCTCAAGTCTAGTAAGAAATTGCTAATAGTTGATTGTTTATTGGAAACTGTTCAATGTCTGCCTTACGTGAACTGAATTCAATAGTTGTCATTTTACCAATCCGATGAGCAATTGTCCCTCACAAAAGCAAGGGAAAAGATATGCTCATCGAAGATCATTAATTCTATTCTGGGTTATCTGAGCTGTTTGTTATTTTGTCACTATGTGCTTTGGCATTTTTTTAAGTCTTGAAGCAAGAAGTATGTTTGGGGAAGAATCCAAAAGAGATGATACTACTTCTAGTACTACTGGTACAGTTTAATACTAACTGTAAGCATTTGCGTTCCTGGCTTTATTATCTAGGTCTGAAACTTAAGTGTATTACAAATTTATTATTATTACTGTTGTTGTTGTTATTGTTATTATTACTACTCTTGCAGCCTTTCACAAAGATCTCATTGTGCTAGGCACTGTATAAACACCTCAACAGTCATCAGCAAAATCCTTCTGTAAAGGTGAGTGCTTGGCAGCCACCAGTGTACTGCAGTTCTTCCTGCCAGGCAAAACCCTGGTCAGCACTTGAGGTGCTTTATCAGTGGCTATAGAGATGAAGTGAACTTTGCTATCTTAATTTTTAATCTTTTCTATGCTTTAAATGAGATTTTCTAGTACTTTTTATAATGTGTGTCACATGTTTTGCGGTAGCTGAGCAATGGCTACTTGGGAGCACTTACAATTATTTTCCACTGTTTTGACTAGACAGACCTGTGAAATCACCTTACTGTTTCATATTCTCTCAGAGTATGCATTATGAAAATCCAGATGCACATCACTGGTTTAGATTTTTCTTTTTGGTGTGTTGGGGTGCATCTTTTTGTGGAGTCATCTTGGGATTTAGAATCAAGGGCATTTTTAATTTACAGCAATCTATATTTCTGTTAAAGGAATTTTCAGTCTCCATTTAATACTGACTTAGAATTCTGAACAACTTTTCTGTTCATTTTCAAACTCTCTACATGCACTTCTATCTTCAAGTGCAACTATGAGATACTCTATATAATTAATAATAAATCACAAATGCCGTTGTGACATGCTCTATATAATTACTATTAAATCACAACCTTTATATTTCCCACTCTCAGTTCACTATTTAAGGTAAATGTGGGATTAGTGTCTTTAGAATATATGCAAGCTTGCCCTTTCAAAACAATTATTTTACAAAGCATTTCAAAGATTATTTTATTTTTGCATTATGTTGAAAACAAGTATCAGGCTCTGTGTGTCAGCAGAAGTCCTGGATTGGTCTACACAGTACCAGGCCTGCTGGCAACAGACAGGGTTCACCTGTCTCAAAGTGGGGAAAGGATCCTAGCACAGGAGTTAGCAGGGCTCATTGGGAGGGCTTTAATCTATAGTCGAAGAAGGAAGGGGATAAACCAAGACTCTCTAGAGATGAACCTAGATGTGGCATGCCAGTGTGAGAGGTGAGATTGATAGCTCAGCTGATGTGCATTGACACCAATGCACACAACATGGGTAACAAACAGAAGCAGCTGGAAACCATTGCACTGCAAGAAAACTATGGCATACTTGCTGTCACAGAAGCATGGTGGGATGGCTTGCATGACTGGAACATTACAATGGATGTCTATGAGCACTTCAGAAGGGGTAGGCAAGGAAGAGGTGGTCTGTAGGTCTGTACGTCAGGCAGTGTTTCAGCTGTCTCAAGCTCAGTGATGGTAAAGACAAGGTAGAGTGCTTATGGGTAAGGATTAAGGGAAGGCTACTAAAGCAGATATCCTGATGGGAATCAATTATAGGCCACCCAACCAGATGAAGAGAGAGAGGAAGTATTCTGTAAGCAGCTGGGAAAAGTCTCACAATCACTAGCCCTTGTTCTTGTGGGGGACTTCGACTTACGGGATGTCTGCTGGAATTACAAAACAGCAGAGAGGAAACAGTCTAGGTTTCCAGGGTGTGTGGAAGTCAAGTTCCTAACACAGTTGGTGGGTAAGCCTGCAAGGGGAGGTACCCAACTGGACCCATTGTTTATGAACAGAGGACTCGTGGATGATGTGGTGGTTGGAAGACATCTTTGGCTTAGCGATCATGAAATTGAAGATGTAAGGAGGAGGGTCAGCAAAACTGCTACCTGGGAATTCTGGAAGGCAGACTTTTTTTTTAATATCCTATCGACAATCTGGATAAGGGCATTGAATACAACCTAAGTATGTTTGCAGATGACACCAAGTTGGGTGTAAGTGTTGATCTGCTTGAGGTTAGCGAGGCTTTACAGAGGGATCTGGAAAGGCTGGATCAATGGGCCAAGGCCAACTATATGAGGTTCAAGAAGGTCAAGTGCTGGGTGCTGCCCTTTGGCCACATCAATACCATGCAGCACTACAACAAGCTTGGGGAAGAGTGTCTGGAAAGCTGCCTGTTGAAAAAGGACCTAGGTGGGTTGGTCAACAGCCAGCTGAACATGAGCCAGCAATGTGCCCAGGTGGCCAAGAATTCCAACAGCATCCTGGATTGTATCAGGAATAGTGCAGCCAGCTGGACTAGGAAAGTGATTATCCCCCTATATTCAAGACTAGTGGGGCTACATCTCAAATGCTGTACTCAGTTTTGGGCCCCTCACTACAAGAAAGACATTTTGTTACTTGAGTGTGTCCAGAGAAGAGCTACGAAGCTCATGAATGATCTAGAGCACACATCTTATGAGGACTGGCTAAGTAAATTGGAGACGCTTAGTCTGTGTTCTCTTTTGGGTCCCTCACTACAAGAAAGACTTTGAGGTACTGGAGTGTGTCCAAAGAATAACAACAAGCCGGTGAAGGGTTGAGACACAAGTGTTATGAGGAGCAGCTGAGGGAACTGGTATTATTGTGGTCTGGAGAAAAGGAGGCTCAAGGGTGACCTCATCACTCTCTACAGCTACCTCAGGGGAGTTGTAGGGAGGTGTGGGTTTGTGTCTTCTCCCAAGTAACAAGTGATAGGACAAGAGGAAATGGCTTCAAATTGTACCAGGGAAGATTTAGACTAGATATAATAAGAATATTTCTTCACAAAAATGGATATCAAGCACTTGAACAGGATGCCCAGGGAGGTGGTGAAATCAGCATTCCTGGAAGTCTTCAAAAAATGTGTGGATGTGGTAGTCTTAAGTTAATGGCTGGATTCAATGATCTCAGAGGCCTTTCCAACAGTAATGATTCTATGATCCTATGGTTCTGTGATCAGCCATGCAGCCAGTATATTCACCCTTTATTGGTAACAGCTTCCTTATGCATACTGCCATGCATCTTTAGCAGATTGAGTTGTATTCCATCTTGAGTTAGGAGAGAGGGAAGCGGAAAAAATAAGAGAGGGAAAAGAAAATAAAACTAAGAGAAAAGAGTGAATTACAGCAGATGCAAGGATGCAGGAAGGTACCAAATTCTGCTGGGAGTCAGTCATGATTTTGCTTCTTTTTGGCAACATTAGAGCTGGAAAGTGAACTAAAAGGCAGGAATTGAAAACTGAATGTTTATTTTCTTGCAAAAAAATTATATGTACAGGTGCCAAGAAGCTTGTGCCTAATGGATGCACATCTGATATATCCACATCATTCTTCAGGAATTCATTCTCTCTGAACTATACTATCTGTTTTCTTTTCATACTACAACACGAAAACAAATCAGTCTTTGAGCTGCTGGATAAAATACTTGACTTGAAAGTCTGCACAGATAATTTCAAAAGAAAGCAGGCTAACCATACACTCTGCTGAAGTTAGATCAATTTACTGAGGCAGGTTACTGAGTAGCTTAGTGGCTACCAGCTATAATGATAGGGACTTTCTGGGCTACAGATTGAAGCAGGATTGTCTTATCACCTAACGGATTTATCCTTAATTTATCTAATCCTGTTTATTATTTTAGACTCCACAACATCCTGTGGCAGTGTGTTTCACAGTATCATTGTGAGTCATGTGGAAAGAAGCACATTATTTGTGTTTGATTTTGTATATTTTATTATGTGCCTTGTAGTGCTTGTGTTAAAAGAACTAATCGTGCATCATTTCTATTTACCTTCTCTCTGGTGGTGATGAGTTATTATAGCTTTTCCCCTTAAAAACCTTTTCTACAACCTAAGGCGAAGTGTGTTTATCATTTGGCACCTCTAGCCATATTTTCACCCCACTGCATTATTTGTAGCTGTATTATAAAATGTGTAGACCTCAGTAGCTGAAGAGTGTACAGACCATAGGTGACCTTAGTATAGTGATAAATGTTTTGCTCTGTAGTTCCTTCCTAGTAATTCCTACAATTTTATTTGTCTTCAAGACTACAGCTGAGTACACAGTTGATATTCTCAAAGGGTCATCCAAAATTAAGCCACAGTTTCCTTCTTGTTGGAAATAATGGCATATTTTCTCACCTTTTTATTAATTTTTTTGAGGGAAAAATTGTCTTGTTAATAGCAAATTCTCCTGTGGAAAACAAGCTGATTTAGTCCTATACAAATTGTTATGCACAGGAATATTTTCATTCATTTTGGTGTTCTCATACTTGCAGTCCCCCTAAAGACTCTGCTTCACCGTCAATGGAATGGAATGGCCCTTGTGGGCAAGCTCTTGCACATTAAGGTAGTTATCAAGCACTTTTAGAAAGAAGTTTGTGGCAGTAAATTTGTGAGACACAATTTTTACCCCTTGTTTAACTAGTTGACAAGAATAGTGAAAGACTAGTGGAGTTTCATAGATTTAATACTTGAAAAATAGACATTGTGTTTCACCTTGTGAGTCCTGTAACAAGCCTTATACATGTCTTCTAGAAAGATGTATATTCTTTGTGTGAAATCTGCAGGTAACTTACCCCTTCTCAGTGGCAACACCTGCTAAAAAACAGAGTGTGATTTTGCATCCTGTTCATCTACTAGGGCCAAATTCATTTTGATCTTTCTCTGCCAGATTCATAAGCTGCCTTTTAGCAGATCTGCTTCCCTGTCTCCACCAAAATATCTCAAACACTGCACAGAAAGGGAAGTAAGAGCTGTTCAGCTGATTACAACCAGACAGGATTTCTTTTCCCCTGAAAGGATTACTTGTCCAATTACTACTTTCAAACATATTGCAGCTGATGTTATGGGACCATGTGGAGTTAGCAACTGTATATTACAAAAGCCTTTAGAAATCAACACAATTTCAAAATAAAGCCATACAGAAAAATGACGGTAAGTATGTCTACAGGAAGAAAAGGTCCCAGGCTCTAAAGGCTATTACAAAAGTATCTAGTTTTGCACCTAAAAGGACTTGCAAAAGCAACTTTATCTCACTGCAGTGCTCCTTAGTAATTTATTTAGGTAACTCTTCAAATACAACTAGGTCTACACTTTCACAAATTTTGTCCAACAGCAGTGACTCTGGAATAATTTTTTTAAAGAAGTTTTCACCAATACCATATATTTTTGATGGTCTCATAAGCAAATCAGGTACAGGACAGGAAGTAGAATACAATACATGTGAATGGCTAAGTGAGAGCAAGTAACAAAGATTAACACCCCAAGACACTCTGCTCAGAGACATTTTCTTCTTAATGTGTGTTGAAATAACCTGAAGTGAAAAAACAGCTGTAAGTAGTAGGAAAAGAAATGCACTCTGTGCAGCCTAGAAAACTGCTTACAAATGAATGCAACACAAACTAGAATTATTAAGCTCTCCAGAGTTTGGGGGTAGTACGTTATATCAATTTACAGTCCTGTTTGGAGCAGAAAACAAGAAGAAAAGGTGACTTCTGCAAGTATGAATAGGAGGTATGTGAACTGTTCTACAAAAACTGTAGTACAGCTAATCCTCAGATGGCTTGACCAGAGTAGGGAGGGAAAATAAAACAAACACTCTGATATCCATCAGGTACTAATTACCAGAGTTTACTTTATAAAGTAAATTTTAGATTCTTAGACACTGAATGCTTTTGAAAACTTCACTTTTGTACTGTGGCCAGACTGCAGAATTGTTGTTGCTAAAGAAGTAGTCAAAGACACTCTAAATGTAAGATTGATGCTCAGATAGTCTGTAGACCTTGCTGTGCAGGTGACCAGAGGACACCCTTTTGATTTATAAGCTACGCTGGTAAACAAGCCCAAGTAATGGTCTCTTTCTGTGTTTGTAAGGCTTCCATTAAGACATTCAGCTGTTTCTCAGCATATTTTTCAAGACAAAATTTTGTCATTTCCTTTTCCTTCTATCTGCATAGCCAGAAAAAGTGTTTTGTAATGACTCCTAAGTAATGCACGGTACTGCCACTAAAACCTCCTCACAGACAGAAAATTGCCAGGGACCTAAGCTAGTTCCCAGGGTGAGAAAGCCTACCCACTGTGGGTGGCAGACCCTGACATTTTGACTGTTTTTCTGAGAAAATGTTTTCTCTCAGTCATCATGAGAAAGGGAGAGGAGAAAATGACCACAACTTTGTTGCTTTTCTGTTTCTTTCCCTTACTTTTCTTTAAATTAGATATCTTAATTATTTAGGTACAAAGTGATTAATGAGAACTGATGACTTACTGTGAGAAAGTAACAGGAATTTATCAAGCTCTGTGTAGGGTGGATGATGAACATGTTGAAGACTTATGGGTAAGAATTAATGGGCAGGCTAATATGGGTGACACTGTAGTGGGTGTTTATTACAGGCCACCTGATCAGGAATTGGAACTCACTGAGGCCTTCTACAGACAAGAAAGTAACATCATGATCACATGCCCTGATTCTCATGGGGGACTTTAATCACTCCAACATTTGTCAGAAAGGCAATACAGCTTGGCACAAAAGGTTCAGAAGGTTCCTGCAGTGCACTGATCTTAACATTCTGACACTGGTGGTGGAAGACCCATTGAGGTCTGGAAGACTGGTCCACTGGTTGGGAAGACCCAATGCTGCTGGACCTTGTGCTAATGAACAAAGAAGGTCTGGTTGGGAATGTGAAGGTTGGGGGCAGCCTTGGTTGCAATGACCATGGAGTTCAGGATCATGCAGGAAGTAGCAGGGCAGTAAGTAGGATTGCAATCCGGGACTTCAGGAGAGCTAACTTTGACTTCTTCAGAGACATCCTTCGAGGAATCCTGTGGGTTAGGACTCTTGAAGGTAGAGGGGTCCAAGAAAGCTGGTTAATATTCAAGCACCACTTCTTCCAAGATCAAGACTGTTGCATCCCACAAGTAAGAAATCAAGCAAAGGAGGCAGGAAACTTGCATGAATGAGCAAGAAGATTCTGAAAGAAATCAACTAGAAGAAGTAAGTTTGCAATACATGGAAAAGGGGACTAGCCACTCAGGAGGAATATAGGGATGTTGCCAGAGTATATAGGGCTGCAACAAGGAAAGCTAAGGCCCTCTTGGAATTAAGTCTGGCAAAGGATGTGAAAGACAACAAGAAGAGCTTCTTCAAGTACATCAGTAAGGAGACTTGGGAAAATGTGAGCCCACTGCTGAATGAGCTGGGTGCTCTGCTGGTGGAGAATACAGAAAAGGCAGAGTTACTGAATGCCTTCTTTGCACCTTCTAGGACCAGCCCTCAGAAATCCCAGTTCCTGGAGGTAAGAGAGAAGATCTGGAGGAAAGAATACACTCCCTTAGTCAAAGAGGGTTGGTTTAGAGATCATTTGGGCCACATCTGGAGTATTGTGTCCAGTTCTGGGCTCCCGAGTTCAAGAGAGACAGAGAATTACTGGAGAGAGTCCAGAATTGGGCTACAAAGATGAATAGGAGACGGGGCATCTTTAATACTAGGAAGGGCTGGAAATGCCCTGGAGCTGTTTAACCTGGAGAGGAAAAGACTAAGAGGGGATCATATCAGTGCTTACAAATATCTAAATAGTGGATGTCAAAAGGATGGGGCCAGTCTCTTTTCAGTGGTATCTACTGACAGTACCAAGGGCAATAGACACAAACCAGAACACAGCAAGTTCCACCTATACATTTGACAGTAACAGAGCACTGGAACAGATTGCCCAGAGAGGTTGTTGAGTCTCCTCTGGAGACTTTCAAAACCTGTCTGGACATGTTCCTATGCAACCTGCTCTAGGTGAACCTGCTTTAGGAGGAAGGTTGGACTAGATAACCCCTATTAGTCCCTATGTGTGATAGACTGTACGCATGGCTATAGCAAAAGCCTGAGTTTTTGAGGCTAATCTCTTTTAGGACTGCTGTATGCACCTGCAGAAGGGAGGCTCTGACTTGAGTTTAGTGTGAACATCTGTATTTCAGAGGACCGTAGACAAAGCCATATAGTGCATTAATTTTAAATAGCATTAATAAGAACCCAAATCTGATTATGCTGAGGCAGGAAGGGAGTTTGACAAATGTTAGAAAGGTCATGCTGCCACATTTTTGTTACTGCAATGATGGTGTTAGGTCTCAAAACTATCATTCCCAAAGTCCAGCCGGGAATTTACAAATTTTGTTTATTTTTCTATCAGCTTACATCTTCTACAAAGAAGAAGAAAAATGTATGATTGGTGATTTCTCTGTAACATGACAAACCCAGCTGGTAGAAAGGCCAGAGCAGTTGCCCCAGTGGTATGGACACCTTCCAGGTGAAATTCCTAATGCTTGTAAGAAGGGAGGTAATACTGTCTAGGGTAAACACGAGGAAAGGTGAGGAGGTGGGCTTTCACTCCACAGAGATTGTCCAGGCAAGTTGATGCAGACATAGCAAGGTGATCTTGCCTGGTAGGTGTTCTCTATAGACTCATAGAATAGTTTGGGTTTGAAGGGACCTTTAAAGTCCAACCCCCCTAAAATGAATAGGGACACCTTCAGATCAGGTTGCTCACAGCCTTGATCAAACTGACTTTTGTAAAACATTTCTTCCTTACATCTAGTCTGAACCTACTTTTTTTTAGTTTAAAACCAATACTCTTTGTCCTATTACAAGAGGCCCTTCTAAATAGTTTGTCCCCACCTTTCCTATAGGCCTCATTTAAGTATCAATAGGCTGCAATAAGGTCTCCCTGGAGCCAGGCAGAACAACCCCAACTCTCTGAGCCTTTCCTCATAGGAGAGGTGTTCCATCCTTCTGATTCTTTTTCTGGTATACTTCCAAGACAGCACAGAAAAAACAACTTTTATGCAAATCTTTAAAATGTGAGCAGAGAATAAAGTGTTTTCTTGAGCAAGAATGCATGTTTTACTCTAAGTAAGCATTTGGAGTTGCTGGAGGTGAATTAAAAAAAAATTCAGCTTGAGCCTCCAGGAGATGAGGAAAAAATGCAGCTGGCAAACAAAAGGTGAAAGGTCCTTTGGCTCAGATGGAACTGAAGATAGCCCTCATTTCGGAGGGGATTTGCAGGAATGGCTAAATTTCCAAGGTTGCTTTCTAGTGTGCCCTGGAGGAAGTAACCAGTGGCCACCAAAAATCAGCTAGGAAAAGCAGTTCTTGCCCAGCAAGTCTAGTCCAGTATGGATGCTGTACACAGTTAAGTAGCTTTTAGGTGGCTGGATCAATATCCTGACCTAAAGAAATCAAATTAAAAACAAAGATATAGAGATGAACTCAACCCAGCAGACAAAGGAAAGAATTGCTGAAATGGCTCACTGAAGAAAAAAAAAATAAACAACGCCCCCAAAAAACCTAAACCCAACAGCCCCCTTCAAAATATCTAACTACTGTAGCATGATTTTCATCAAGTGATCACATTATGTTGATTAATCACTGCAGGAAATGATTACCTCAATTCAGGTCTTATGCAGACCAGCAACAGGGTGCAAGGATGTCTGTGTTGCATATTGCTACTATACCTTTCAAGTTTTTACAGTCCTCTAGAGAAATCAGGCATTCATAATGTGGGGGGGAAATAAAAATCATAGAGAGCACCATAAATCTACAGGGCTAAGTTGTGGAAATCACATCTTTAAACTGACACAGCTGAGATTAACTGGCAATGGCTTTTAGAGTCAGAAAAGTTTTTGGATATAGTTATTTGCCCAGAGAAAGTTTCTGGGGGGAAAAAGGATAAAAAAAAAAAAGGGGGGGGGGNAATAGCAAAGTACAAGTATTTAATCAAATCCTTATTTCAGGGCTGATGGGATGGAATAAGTTAAACCACAAGCCTTGCACCTCAAGAAGCTTGGTTTAGAATCTGTTCACAGAGACTTAACTTTCCAGTAGAATTTGGCTCACAGTTGTGTTTTTTTATACAACCACACACAGCATTCAGTAGTCTGTGTTCAGCAGAGCACTGGAATAGATCTTCCTTCATGGCTGAGCTCTACTTGGTCAGCTGTTTTTGCAAGTTTAGACAATCCCAGTGTATATAAAACACTGCTGCCCACCTTCTTGTATTCAAACATCAACTTGCCAATCAAAATTAAAACAGATATATGTATACATATGAACGTATGCATAGTTAAAGAAAACAAAGGTCACTATTGTAGTTACTGAAGTCTATATGGAGGCTGAATCATGATTGACTTAAATGCTGTGGAACCACTTGTTCTTACTCAGGATGTAGGAAGAATGCTACAAATCAACATAATAGCATCCTTCATCCATTTTGCATTTGCTTTCCCCACAGGAGACTGTACAAAGTGAAAAGCAAGCACAGCAGTGCCTTAAGAAACGTAATCTTCCACCAAGGAAAAGCTTTGCCACTACTGAGCAAAGATCTAGGTCTAGACAAACAGACTTCCCAAGTTTGACCAGCATGGCTGTGCCTGTACAAGCAAATCAAACAGGCTTGAGAATGTTGCTGGGCATGAAATGGAACTGTATGGCTCGTAAAACTGCTAGAGTGATCCCTTGCACAATTATACCCTAAAACTCCTGCACAATTTCCAGTCAGCAAGGACCATGAACCAGGTCTTTACTGTAGCTTTGGGGTTTTTTTTCTTTGAATTCATGCACGCTTGAGTTGGTAAAAACATATGTGAATAAAGGTCCACAGAGCAGTCAATGTAGAGGAACAGTTTACATAAAGTAGAAACATTTACAGACAATATAGTTAGAATTTTTAGCTTTATACAATAAGTTAATGATACCCTAAAAGCCAAAACCAGTCCTCATTTGGACCAATTCATAAATTGTTGTACTGCACAAAAGCATCTGCTGCCCAAGCCATGGAAACCCACTTACAAAGGAAAAAGTCAAAAATTTTCATAATAAATCTCACACAAACATGGCATCCAGTATTTCAACCGTGTAAGAAAAAGTTTGATTCTGGTAAATGGACTTGGGGTTTACAAAGATAAAAAAATCTCTGTGTAAAGAAAGCAAACACATATCTTGATGAAAAAGTCCACTTCAAACCAATTTATGGAATTTTCAAGTAGATTAACCTAGGAGATCAACAACATTCTTTAAAGTAACCAAGACACCAGTAAGCTTTCCTAAGGATAACAACACAGGAAAAGAAGAATCTAGAAAGAAAATACCAGCAATCCAACGTAAACCCTACCTAAAGACATAGCCAGTACTACAGGCAGGGAGTATTTTAAACTTACATAGCCAGTTTTGCTTAGATAAAAGGAAACTATGAGAGGAAATGATGTATATAAAACTCAGTTTTTAACAGCATCTTTCTTGGCATACTCTTTCAGCCACAAATTCTTGTTCTCTTGTATAAGTTAGTTTGTACACATGCTTTTCATATTGCAGGACTGTAATTTCAATACATTTTATTATTCATGGCTGCCTATTTTTGCATTTTAACTGAAATAACCTCAGTATTGTATTTAATGCTAATATTTGATGCTTTTCTGAGGTCTAACTGTGCAAACAAAAGAGTGAGTGACATGGAAGAGAACTGTGATAGATTCAGGTCAGATTAGTACAGCTATGCAGAATATGAAATCACTGAACAACATCACAAACAGCAAAATGGTTTTCTCCCCAACAAGCCCCCTTTATATCACTTTTTGGTAGTGGAAGAGGCCACTGGGGAATTAAAAAAAAAAAAAAATCTGCATAAAAGAGATAAAGCAGACTGTCAGAGAGAAGTGTCACACCTTACGACTAGTATGTTGCTTGGCAGTCAGTCAAAGACTCTTGTAAACAGGGCATAAAATGGACCAAACGCTACTGGTCTCAAACTGTGACAAGACAAAGGGAAATGGCTACAAGAGGGGAAATTTAGATTGGAAATTAGGAGGACTTTCTTTACCAGGAGGGTAGTTAGGCACTGGAACAGGTTGCCCAGGGAGGTTGTGGATGCCCCATCCCTGGCAGTGTTCCAGGCCAGGCTGGATGTAGCCCTGGGCAACCTGGTCTAGTGATTGGCATCCCTGCCCATGGCGGGGGGGTTGGAACTAGATGATCTTTAAGGCCTCTTCCAACCTGAGCCATTCTATGATTCTATGGTACTGTCAAGAGATGTGGTTTTAAAAACCATGCAACAGTCCCAAGCATACAGTATCTGAAGGAATCTCAAGAAAGGCTAATATTAAAAGATAAGACAATGTTGGTGTTTCCATAACAAACAATAGCCATAAATCAAGATGGTTTTTAAGCAGAAAAAAACCCATGTTACAAGTAGAAGCAGCTTGGCAGCCATAGAACAGACTTGAACATTATTGTATTTATGTCCTTCTGGTTTAGCATGATAAGCATGAAATGTAAGTTTACAGAAGATAATAAAGAGCCAAATAGTGGAATAATACAATTTCACACAAAATATTGCATGAAAAGCAACATGCCAGCTACGCAGTAGCGTGTACAGAGAAGGCATGACTAGCTCATTGAAATTCACCACAGGCAAGAACTTAAAAGCCTCTAGCAAAACATGTCATTGCTAAAAAGACAGCTACTACATCAGGGTAGTATTTGTAACACATTGCATTTGTCAAGTGTTGTGAACACTGATACATAGATCCCTAGTCTTGAGTCATCAGAACTATTCAAATATCCAAATAAACTTACACCCCACATTTAGATGTAAATATACTTACATTTAAATATGTATTTACATTCATGTATATATTTAAAATAGTTTGGGCTCTGACTGCTTTCATTGTCAGACTTCATACTGAATTAACCTTGGCAGATGATTGTGAGCAGAAACACACTCAAACCCCAAGCTGTCTGTCTAGGAGAGGTGGATGGAACAAGATTTTTTTCTTAAACAGTCAGCAAAAGTTTTTGTTTAACTATTTACGTGGGAAGAAGAATCTGATCAGATTTGAACAACAGCAGGGAAAGTATCAGCCACCTATTCATTTTCTAGAATGTTTTAACTGTACAGACTCCATCAGAATACGTAAACAAAATATGAGAGAGGCTCTAAGGAACTGTCAGCTAATTAAGCCATTCTTCATTCTGCCTGAGATCTGTAAGAAAGTTGCTGCTGTTCTAAGAAGTTTGTTATGTGCAAGTGCAGGGGGACATTGCACCAAGTATGCTATTAGACTGAGCTATACAGCTACAAGACAGTGGGTTGGAGAAAACTATATTTTTTCCTCATTTGTCCCAAACAATGGAAAGCTTTGTCTTTAAAAGTTACAAATTAGAATTGCTTTGCAGGTGATAAGCTCTGGCTTTTGCTGAGCAAATCTTAAGCCAAGAGTTCCTGTATTTTTTTTCCAGGCATGGTCTCTGGAGACTTCTGCTGCTTTTGCTCCTGCAGTAGTCGTTGTTCCTGCTGCTAGTGTTACTCCCACTGCTTCAGCATTTTGCAAAATGCTAGTTTTCTGGAACTGGCTGAAATCCAACACCTGACACTTTGCACAGAGGCTTGCTACATTCACTGCTGCAACTAAAAGGGTTTTACGGTCTGTTCAGGGGCTTCAGTTTCCTTATGTTGAATTACTTGTTCACTCTCGAACGTGAATGAAAAATGTTTGCCATATTTAAAAAATAATCCTGAGAGACCTATTCTGTGGACTAATAAAAAATACCAATTCAAAATTTACATGATTTGTTGTTGTTATTGTTGTTTTTTTCCCAAGTGGTGGTGTTCCTCTTTTTCACCTGTTTTGACTCTAGGCTTTTGCAAGGCACTGAGCCCTCATGTAAGTCGTCATTGTATTGCTTAAGATTTCTTCTCTTTATCAACTAAAAAGCTTGCCCTGTGCTGAGAGCTGGCTATTACTGGCTTCACTAATTTAGTGCAGCTCTATTTTATGAAGCCTTCCAGTATTTCAGGTGGACAAATCCCTCTTGGAGGAGGCCCAGGCTGTGCAATCTGTGCAAAATTGTTTGCTGCAAACTGCACTGTATAATAATTGACAAAAAAGAAGTTGGCCAGGCATGCAGACAGAATTCAATGAATACAGCACATACTTTTTCCAATGGCCATATATTCTTACAAGATTTTCTGCTCTTCCTCCTGTCAAAAAGGCAATCTGTGCATTTGAAAAAAGTTCTGGTCCATCGCAATAATTTTGTATTGCTGTTAACTAATTCTTGGATTATTAAAATCCTGTATTAAAATATTAAAATGTCTTGGATTCCACACTGAACTAATCAAAAGGTGAATGCAATATGCCATAAACTTCCTCAGTACATGAGAGAACTTGCAGTGCAGTGACTTGGAAATGGGAGTAGTAGCCAAGCCAAAGCTTATACAAATTTTGTCCCTCCTGCTATCTGTGGGTACTGATTTTAGCGAAGTCTGAGATTTCACCACTGATTCAGCTCTTGTTTTGCAAGCTTGGAAGTCACAATTTCTTCCAACTTTAAGGTCCACAAAATACAGAATATTCTCTTCCATTATGGCATTCAAGCTCCAGCTTGTACATTCCAATCAAAGGCAAATTATCAGACATTTTGGGTAGCAACAATGTAATTTTTTCCCTCTCTCCTGTATTTATATTTGTGTAAAATCCTTAACATCATTCAAAATTATAGTACTACTTTGACTTTTCTAATCCAAAATGCACAATAGGAAAATAGTAAATTTAACAAAAAAAAAGCTACAGCTTTCAAAAGATACACCCATAATAATATCTACCCATACAATAAAAATGAGCTCATATGCAGTGAAAAAAATGGTGCATTCACTGAATTAAAAGTCCCACAAATGTCTGCATACTTTTTGAGCTGCAGATGTGCGTTACACTTTAAACATACCCTCATTATAGTACAACATGTATTTGCTGTGTTTGCATGACAAAAACAGCTCTACAGAAAAACAGAGGACTTCTTTTTAAAAGCAATTATAAAATTAATCTTGAGACATCTGTATGCATGATACTGTACATGCAAAATTCCAGTATCTCTGTTTTGAAGCATTTGTGTAACTCATTTAGATAAACACGGCATGCAAAGCTGCTTTTGTTTTCATATAAGTGTTTTTAAAAAATCACTTTTTAAAGTATTTAAAGAAATACTTTACTCCCAAATTGTGTAAATGCATGGCATAACCTTTAGATGTTGCTGAGATTAGCAAAAGTCAAGAAACTGCTTCAGATGCAGTCTAATTCTTAGACAACTACTTTAACTTTGAACAGAGTTCTCAAAATAGTGCCCAAATGCACAGTACTTGTTGAACAAATTCTGATTTATTGAAAGTAAACATTTACATTGGCTACAATGTTATAACTGTTACAAAGCTGGATAAAAGAGGCTTAAACAGCAATAGAAAGCAAGTGCAGTAAAAAGTGAATAGAGAAAATATTTGGCCTTAGTGATCTTCTGGCAGTATTTACACTTTGTTAAATATTTGTAGTAACTCTAAGGCACCATAGGCTAAATAGCAGGCTGCAGTACTATTTTTGTGCACAGAATTCAATAAATTTATTCAGAGAAAAAAGGCTGTAGACTTAAAAGAAACATAGGCATATTTTATGTTTACATAAAGGAGTGGCTGCTTCTTAAAATTCAAAAATACAATACATACTGGGTAAATAAAAAAAAACATTTTTAGAACATGAAATTATATTGAAGGTCTCTATATAAGAACATTCTTTACTGACTTGCTGGTAAGTGTTTAATGTAATCTACTCTTCAACAGGTTTTTCACACGCTAGATATGCTCATCTAAAAACTACTTACAAAAGTCTTATACCTAGTATGGATACAAAATCCCAGCAAAGTGTAATGGGTAGTAATTTACAACATAGCCATTCTGCAGTGGATTGAAACTTAGCAGGAGCATGCAATGAAAATACTAGGAAACAGCAGCTCAAGGTGTTTTATTCCCCCTGTTCCTGCCAGTGGCTGTTACTCCAGCCAGTAAGCAGGGGTATGAAACTGCCACCTCAGGAAAGACAAAGGTGGTCAGTGTTTTCAGACCTGACATTTCCAAAAGCAAATCTGGAAATCCCAACTACTGGAGACATCCTTGTGTGTTTTATACAACACAATGCACACAAGGCACTGCTCTGCTTTGGGTAAATCTTCCCCTTTTTTTTTGTATATATATATATATATATCCCCATCAGAAGAATAAGTGTGCCTCTGCTCTGGAGTGCTTTAAGGAATAAATTTGACTATTATCACAAACCTGGCTGACTAGACTCAAGATCCTTCCTGAACAGCTTTCAGTGCTACACGTAATCTTAACTGCTCTCCAAACAGACCTTGTTCAGTTTAGTCAACAGGTTTGTCTTTCACCTTGAGGTAGTGTTTGTAATGAAGAAATTGCACAAGACACTAGATCAATGCCTCAGTTTTGCAAATAAAGCGCTGCAGGACCCTACATGCCCCAAGAGACAAGTGGATGCCTGGACAGTGACAGCCAGGCTGCCACAGTGCTGCTGGCACAATGCCCGCAGTGCTGGCAGACAGCAAAGGGGCCATGTGTGGCAAGGCTGGGCCCCATCTGCCAGCAACCTCCCAGCCCTTTCTCCCCCTCCCCCTTGCCACCACGGCTGCTCTCCTGCCATCACACAGCCAAGGAGAAGCTGAGTCCTGATAATTCCCAACCAGGTCTACAGGCCCCAAGACACATGGTCATCTGCATGCTGACCTCATCACAACAGACTTTTGCCCCAGTGGCTTCTAAAATCTTACCATGAGAGTGAGGAGTGAAGAGTACAAAAACCACCTGTGTCTGTTCAAGTGCCCAACCCTCAGCGCCTCCTATGGGTGCTCAGCACAAGACAGGATTAGACTCCAATCCTATCTGTTGTGAAAATGTTAAGATTAGAGTGCCTTTGCTCCCATAGCATTACCTCTCTGTCAGTCATGGCTTGTACTTTTTGTATCTGGCTTATTTTCTTGAGCCAAGAAGAAATTAATCTAAATTAATACAATGCTTAAGTAACTAAATACTGGTTCTAAATTTGTTTAGAAGTTTTTTTAGTGTTTCTTTTTAAATCATTAATCCCTTCATTCAGTTGTCCCTTTTTGGTTTTTCTTTTGCACTTTCTACTCATCCATGTTGGAAGCACAGAGAATCGTTTGTGAGCAAAGTGTAACTGATCTATGCACAAAGTCTTCATTGGGAGTGATCTTATATTAGTATTAACAAACACATAATCTTAGTATTCTTTATCAGATACATTTTTAGTACCCAGAGCTATAATATTAAACAGCATCAGTAAGTTTTTCAAGGGCTTTAGAGAAAAAATATAAGCATAAACAATTCCAGTGTCATTGCCTAGTTCCTGTAAAATATTAAGAAGAAATATTACACAAACTGGCCATTTTATAGCTACTATGGACCCAAAGACTTTGTTTATTAAAATAGTGTAGCACTGCTGAAAAAACTAGCTGTGTTGGTTCATATCACAGGAGAAGATAATTCAAATTGTTCAACCTCTTGAATACTATATATCTGTCTGAATCTCAATAATGTTTTAAAACAATCTTTTGGATTCCTTTCTCAATGTTTAAAACATTCAGAAGTATAAATATGCCAAGTCATAATAAGGGTGTAACATTAACGTATTAACTTTTCCATTAAACCCTCCCTATTTAAGGGCTTGTGATTTGTTGTAGGATGTAGGAAGAATTTATAAAGTTCTTTTCCAAGAATACCCTTGGCTGCTCCATGCTGGACACAGTCACAGCTGGACAGCTATAACTTCATGGAGATTTCTACCAAGAGATTTTAGAGCCTGAGGTCTATTTTCTTTGATTAAAAGCCATCTGTGAAAAGCCTACATCTTTACAGCAGGAGTTAAAAAGATTGCTCTATCACCAATACATGTCCATGAAAACAGGAAGGGAAATGCAAGAGCTTTGGGGATAACACAGGGTCCTTACTCAGATGACCCTGGCTTTTTTATTTTTCATCTCCTGGAATCCATGTGAATGTAACTATTTGCAAGAATTTGGCATTATGCAACTTTTATTCTTGGTTAAAAACATGAGGGAGAAATCCTTCAAAGAAAATCTCATCCTTCAGCTTTTGCCTTCCAGTTCTTGGCAGTAAAGTCTTTGTTTCAGCTTTGAAATGCTGAAGGAAATTTTGCTGTAGAAGGGCTATTTATTCTTGAGTAACAGACCCTCAAAGAACCTCCCTCTTTTACTTCAGCATTTAAAAATGATGAGAACAGTTTGTTGAATGTTCTGAAGAGTCATATTCACCTGCAGTTAATATAACCTCTTAGAAGAAGTTTCTCATTAATATATTCACTAAAGAAAATAGTGACTGAGTTACTGTGTAGCAACTGAATTTTGTTTAAATTCTTCTCTGTGTGTGACACTAAGCTTGTGTCCTTGTACTGTCCGCTACAGCATGGCATCTTCCCAGTTGGCCCAGCTGCCTTGGGCATAGTGCTGCCCCATACCTCTGTGGGCTGTGTTTCTTCACACTGCAGCTTTGTTCACCCCATCTGTTTTCCTGACATGTACTATGTGGGGCCTGACCTGCTTCTAGTGCCAACTGATAATAATATGGTGGGTCCTCATTTTTTTTCTTTCCTAGCAGCAAACCCCTTGTCCCTTTTAAACTGCCTTTCTCCCTGAAAGGTTTTGCCCTCTTCCACTGCTTTGTAGCACCTCTGCTCATCACATTCTGCCTTTTACTCTTGGCTCCCTTTCTCCCCCATGCATAAGTCAGCACCTCAGTGCTCCCTGTAGTGGACACCTTACAACAGCAAGGCCTCCAAATACTTCAGAGCCCTGCTTTTCTCCACACTGTCCCTTCCTCCTGCTCATCCATTTAAAACAAAACTCCAAGCAGTCTTAAAATTTTGCAGAGATATATCTTCCTTCCCCTTTCCAGTGGCTACTGGTACTTACAGCGCATGCTCAGTATCATGACCCCACTGTATGAAAATCAAGGCTGACTTTCTGCCATAGATACATTCTGGGTTTCCTCCTTTTAGGGGTTCACTTGTGACTCTGCTGCAGCTTAAGGTGACAGGGAAGACTACTGCTTACTTGGCTTCTCCAGTTCACCCACAGTCATCTTTGTTTATGCCTAGTTTTATGAGGAGGTCTCACAGAGTGGTGGACTATCAGCCCAGTAAGTCAACACAGGTATCTTTGTGGACTTGTTTCCTAGTTTCTTTTTTGTTATGCAAAACACAGTGATTCAGACACACATGGCAGGACAAATTATAGAGAGGTTATTCCAGGGTTTCAGTTCCACTTCTGCTGGTTTTGTGCTGTTACACAACCTAAGGCAGTCCTTATGTAGATAGACAAATTTCAGGAATCCTCTTTGTTCCAAGAAGTTAACCTGTGTTCCAACACAAAAGATAAAAATTAGAGTAGTGATTCTCAACTTAGAGGTCCACCAAATGGAGGTGACAGTCAACAGAAATGCAGTAGCAGAACAGGGATTTGCAAACAGGATTGGCTTCACAAGTCTGGATGTGAACCCAGAAAAAATAAGTTACCAAGCAAGCAAGCCTGGAATACTAAATCACGCTTCAAATATGTGCTCCTAAGCCAAATAACACTATTTTACTTGCAGGGTGTCTCAACTGCACCAAGTAATAAGGGAGTGTAGCTTGAACTAGAAAGAAGGCATCATCTGTTACAGCACATCTAACACAGTTCTGTTCAAAAGAAACAAACATATCTGTGCTCTGTTGTGTTGTTATTTGGTGCTTCAGTATCTTTATTACGAAAATAACAGAAGATTCAGTCTAATTTTGCTTTCAGATGTGGCTTGTAGTAGTTGCACAGATAGGTATGCTGAACTGCTCTCTATATTCAAGGGTGTGATTGATGCTTCAGGATAACTACTGTGAGGGTCACCAAAGGCACTCATCAGGACACAGGATATATTTCATGCCTTGGAGACTGAGTCTGTCCCTACCTGTGATGCCTCATGCTCACTTGGAAAACTTCAATTAAACTAAAGGACAGAGAGATTTAAACTGGCTTGCTTTCCTTCAGGAATAAATTAAATAATTCACCAAGACAAAAATCAGTAAAATTTTGCATTTCTTTGGCTTTTCTGATATACCAACAATCAATTCAATCATGTAAAAGCCTTAATTCAGCATGTATTTTTAAGTATGTGGCTAAATTTAACCACAGAGCAGTTTCTCTGAATTTAAGATGAAAACGTAACAGCATATAAAAACCAAATTTGTTAAAAGGCAGTTAAAACAGCTGCAGATTTTCCAGATGTTTGCTAGGTTTGTATAACTAAGAAATGCAACTGAGATGCTTAAGGGATAAGACAGCATTTCCAGAGACAATAAAAAATTCTAAACATACACCATCACATTCATTACTTTTTTCTTTGTTTCACTCATTAAATAAAAAACGTACTATTGTTTTAACCTTTGACTCTAAATCCTAGTGGCATTTGTGTAAATTAAAATGAATCAAAGATAGCTGCAGGTAACTAATCTCCTTAATGTGACATCTTCCAGATAACCTTTTATTGTGTTCAATTATAGAGTATTTTACTTATTGCAAAGTATCCTGCATAATACAGGTGCTCCACTATAAAATATCTCTCTTATAATTCAGTCATTCTGAATTTAAAATGCCAGTTTACAGTACTAAAACCTCCAACTGAAGTTTGATATAAAAATATCAGCACAAAACTCCTTTTTAAAGTCTGTTTATTGTGAGCAACCCAAATGCCTGTTTGATTATTATTAGTTGTAGTATATTAATAGACTTTGGACCCCTACATTTGCTAATTCATACCATCTCAGGTGTTTTGATGAGATAAGAAATACTAAGTAAGAAAACAGTAAGTACTCAAAGGGTTAATTTGCTTAGAATAATAATAAATTAGTTTTTGCATCTTCTTCAGTTCAAAATCCAGCTTTGAGACTGAGGAAGGCTTCCAAATCACACCAATTAAATAAGAGTGGTCCTTTTAACCAGTAGCAGTTTGATTGCCAATGACTCGAAGAATCTCTTTATGAATGCTTGGTTCTTGTGTATTTATACTTGTATCACCCACTTGACCATCTTCGTAACTAAAAAAAGTATAGAAAATAAAATCAAATTAGTGTTAATAAATAAAACAAGAAATAATAAAATCAAATTTATTAATCTACCGAAAAGCATCCAAAACTCTGCTTCATTCAATAAACATGAGTGCTTATATATTAACATGTTCCTATTAGAATGCTCTGCTGCACTTTGCCATTATATGCACATCCTAAACCCTAGAGAGTGAAGGGTGGTAAGGGTGCTGTTGTCACTGAAACCTGAGGACGAATAAGCCATTAGGACTCCAAGGGTACAAGTCATAGGTGAGAAGGGAAATGCTCACACAACAGACTGGGAGCCTTTAATGAATTCCTCAGCTTTAAAACATACAGCCAAATAGAAATGGTATTTTATGATACATGGGATAGAGTTAATGTAAGAGGGATTAATGATATAGAGTGGGAAAAATTGGTAAATCTCCATTCAAGTATTCTGTAACAAAACATCTACTAAACCCTTTCCATTTACATTTTTTATTTATACATTTCTAACAGAAGTAAATACTGATCAAAAAATTAAAAAATGACATGATACTGAAAAGAATTTGGAAGAAACATACGTTACGTAATTCAAGTTGCAGAACTGTTGGAGGGAACACGGGGAAAAAGATCTAGGTCAAACAGAGATCTAATGTTAAAAGAAACTGTACTCACACAAAGAAAAATCTTGTACACACATGATCCGTATTGGGAACTACCCATATCTCTCCATGTTTGTGCAGATCAGATGAGGTTATCACTATCAGGGGAAAAAAAAATTCATAGTGATGACAATACTGCTTTAAAAGATTTGGTTTTTTATAGACTTCCAATAGCCTTCTGGGAATATGTAGCTTTCCACTGCCTGTCTGTGGTGTGTCACGCAACTCTGTGTTGGCTGCTATTACAAACAGGGAGATGAACTCAATTTTTTTTTCAAAATACACTGCATATTCCAGAAAACATAGATGCTTGATGTATGGGAGACAGTTGTTTACCAGAATGAAAACAGAAACAGTATGTTTATTAAAAACTGATTTTAAATAGCCATAGGGCTGTTAAGAAGGAGTCAACTAATAAGCCTTTGGAGCAGAGATATTTTTGTCTGACGATACCTCAACAAATAAGATATTGAAGACAGCTCGAAACTGAGATATAAAAAATTTGAGATTTGCAACAATACAAAAGGGGATTATGAAGCTTGCCAAAACCTGTCCAGTGTTTAGAAAACAGCAATGTATTTTGTGATAGGTTGTTTACCTGCAGAATGAGGACAACACAGGAAATAAATCTTTTTATTGCTATGTAGAAGCTAAACCATCAATCCATAAATGCGTTTAAACAGTATCCTTCCTGACAAGTTGTCCAGCTGTGGGATGAGAAGTTTCACAGCGTGCTGCGTGAAGAACTTTCTGAAGGGCAGAGCTCAAAGGGTTGTGGTGAATGAGGATACATGTGGCTGGCCACTGGTCACCAGCAGTGCTCCTCAGGGTTCAATTCTAGGGCCAGTTCTCCTCAAATGCATTTATTGTGACCTTTTGCACATTTATGAATGTACCATTAGTGAGTTTTCAAATTATACCAAACTGGGAGGTGCTGTTAACTCTCTTGAGGGACAGGAGGCCTGGCAGAAGTATCTAGACAGATTAGAGCACTGAGCTATCATTAGTGAGATGAAATTTGACAATTTCAAATGCTCGATTCTGCAGCTAGGATGGCGTAATACTACACACAAGTATAAAAGGGGAAAGGAGTGGCTGGAGAGTAGCCCTGCATAAAGGGATCTGAGGGTGCTGCTTGACAGCAGGGTCAGTAGGACTCAGCAGCGTGCCCCAGCAGCCAAGAGGGCCAGCTGCATCCTGGGCTGCAAACACAGCATAACTACCTGGTCAAAAAGGAATTATCCCCCTATATTCAGTGTTGGTGAAGCCTCACTTTGAGTACTGTGTGCAGTTCTGGGCCTCACAACTTACAAAGGACATGAAGGTACTTGTATGCATCCAGAGAGGGCAGTAAAGCTGAAGAAAGGGCTGGAATGAACATCCTGTGAGAAGCAGCTAAGTAAGGACTTTGGGCTTGTCTAGTTTGAATTAAAGGAGGCTGAGGGGTAACCTCATTGTTCTCTACAGCTTCCTAAGGAAAGTGGAGAGGCAGGTGCTGGTGTCTTCTCCATGGGATCCACTGACAGGATGTATGGGAACGATTCAACGCTGTGCCAGGGGAGGTTTAGACTGGACATTAGGAAGCTTTTCTCTGCTGAGAGGGTGGTCAAACACTGTAACAGGCTTCCTAAAGAGGTGGTAGATGCCTCAAGCCTGTCAGTTGTTAAAGGGCATTTGGACAATCCCCTTAACAATATGCTTTAGCTTTCGGTCAGCCTTGGATTGGTCAGGCAACAATTGCCACTGGACTAGATGACAGTTGTAGGTTCCTTCCAACTAAAGTATTCTATTCTGTGCTATGCTATGCTATCGCTACCATGAATAAATGCATATTCAATTTTTATACCATTTCTTCCAGGAATTGTAATTTTAAAAAACTACATTAACCACGTCTCCTAAACACTTCTTTTCACAGAAAATTTAAGTGAATATGAATGATGTAAAATATATTTTACCAAATTTTTAAAATTCACCATTATAGCATTGATAATGCATTAGTAAGTGTGAGCTAAAAATGACACAAAACACAACATCCTTGTGAAAGATGTAATTTTTCTTTAGAAACTTCAGGTATTAAAGGCCAAGTAAATTCTAGCAAAATCTAAATTCATTTTATATCTGCTTCTGAAAGTTTTAAACCTGAACTTATGTTTCTATCAACATAAAATTGCATTTTCGTGTTGACTGGCATCTTCTTAACCACATTAAATATTTCACTTAAGCAGACTCAAAAATATATATATTAAAAAGCAGCACATATTGCTTACAAGTTCCATTTTGACATTTCCACTATCTTGATTATTACTTTTAAAAATAAACAAATCCTCCAAATGAAAGGCAAAATGAGTTTAATATATATATTTTTTTTTATTAGTGATACTTAATTATCGTTTACTGGTACAATTCTTGTTCAAATTTTGTAATTGTTTGTTCTCAAAACCTGCTGGGCTTTCAATAGTTATTAAAAGAATAGCCAAGCCTTTAAGAATGGCTGTACTCATATGCATTGGATTCTAACTTCACAAAATTTCTGAAGCAGTCAGAAAGAACAGACTGGTTAGTAGAAGAACAGTTTATTTGCCTGCACACTGAAGATTTATTTGGAAACTCAACAGGAAAACTATTTTTTTTTTCTTACTTAGATGTTTAATGTATTTGTCAAGAGCTTGAAAGATGTTAGTGTTTCAAATAAAAGCCACAACTTGAGTTATCTTGGTGGATTAGGAATATGATCACATTTCAAGAAAATTCAGCATATACTACAAGTTTTGTTCAAAGAGGGAAATGTTCTGAGCTGAAATATAAAGGTCAGTTATTAACCAAGTACTCGCTCACCTACCAGTAATCTCTTACCTAAAAACAACCAGTACTGGAACTAAAGGTCTCACTGATTTGCATCCAGTAACAGTGTCCATGACTAAAACAGTTTTTCAAGGGCTTTCAGCTTACCTTCACATAAGGCTATGCATTTTAAGTTACGGCTTTGCAAAAATTGTGACTGTTGTCCTTTCTTCTGTGACTGAGAAATAAAAACATGAGAAAACTTACTTAGTGCAGTAAAACGTACGGAGTGAAAAAGTAACAAAGGAAAAGGCTACTATTTTCAGTTATTTATCAATGAACAAAGACACAGGCAGTCTTTCTAAAAGATTTCCACTGTATTTCTAAAAACATTGACATTATTTGTTTGGATTACCATAGGAGGAATTTGAACTCCTTTATTCAGAAAGAAAAGTTCCTATTATTATTAGAAATATCAGAGTGTTACTGAAAAATGAATTCATAGCAGGGAAAAAAAAAAAAAGGAAAAAAAGGTGAATTTTATCACTGATTCTTTGGCCACAGCCCTGATATTTTACTGGCCTTCCCATTTCTGAGGGCATCTGCATTTACATACCAATCTCTTTCCAAAGCCAGATTATCTTGTAGTTTCTTTGTGTTAACTATGGAGACAGATGTAGGATTTCTTTCCCAAAATCTAGCCTTGCATATAAATGCTATGAGTTTGCTTTAAATAGAGAACAGTAATGCTTTAATACATAAAAACAATAAGAAAGAGAAACTGACCTGCTATAAATAAAAAGCTACTAATTTTCCAGCAACAACTACTCTCAATTCCTTTTAGCGTTATTCTTGTTCAACTGTAGAACTCAGAAAGCAAGAGTTTGCTAAGGGTCTTAATGCAATCTCTATTTCATTTTCATCCTCATTCCTAAATTCTTCTGCTTGGAAACAAAGCACAAAAGACCTGCAGTATACTCCGTAAACTGTTACTAAAATGCAGCTGGGTTGTATTTGATGTGTGCAGTTTCTGCAGTTGTTGATTTTGTTCACTAAAATAAAACTGTGAGCTTTCACAAATAGAATATCACCTCCTTTTCAGCTACCAAGTTCTGAAGTATAAAACAATAAATCTTCCAGAGATGGCTCATGTAGTGTACCTGTGATGTATTACTGCCCCTACTGCCTGAAGCCGGTTCATCTTTAGCTGACACCTTCTGCTGCTTCTTGTTCATCCCTAGGAATATTAAAATCTTGTAAGACACCATGGCATATAAATAGCATAATAAGCAAAGTTAAGCATGAAGAATCAAACCAGTAGCACAGTAGGAATCACATTCCTTTCCATGGCACCCAAAAAGCCAGTTAACTTTAGTCATAGAATATCCCAATTTAATCCCACAAATTATCAGTACATCTGTGAGTATTGCAAACATTTTAGGAAAGGCAAGTTAGGATTAAGTAGGTGCAAAAGTAGATTAAACAAGAGCTTAAGTGCCACTGACTTCAGCTCAGAAATGGTCTCACATGGTTGCTTAAGAGAGTTGCATGTCAGTATGTCTTGAGCCTAAATGACCCTATTCAGGGTGAAGTCTGACTTAACTGTGGATGAAATAGTAAAATCACAAAAGAAAGAATTTTAGATATAAATATTTAACACTTTATTTAGTATTATTAAAAGTCTAATTAATTTTTAGGGGTAGTTGATTTATTTAAAATTTTTAAATCTACCTTGATTTAATTAACTTACTTACATGTAAAAGTATTAAATTATTTGCCAGCCATATTGGATCCAATTTCCATCTCAGAAATCAAAACACCTGCACTTATGCCTTTAATCTCTTTTATATTCCTCATGTTAGTTCAGAAAGCTTTCCTGTATTGTATGCTACTACATAGGCTTCCTTGCCTTTCCAGCATCCCGTATTTCTTGGCAGTTTGCAAACGCAGACTGAATTATGGGGAAGTTTAACTCTTTGAAGTAACAGGGAGTGTAGGACTCCTCCATGGTTTTTACTGGCATCAAGTATTATATACTTCAGAGGAACACAGGCCTCCTTTCTGAAGAAGACTGTACAGCAGGCACCAAGAAAGGCAGAGAGATGAGGAAAAACACATAGAAGCTGACAAAGCAACGAAGGACATTTTGTTAGATAATACAGAAACCTGCACTTCTAGTGCGTCGTAAAACAGCTTCCATACTTATGTAATCTCTGAAAAGCTAAAAGTGCATTTAAAGATTATAGATATTGAAATTCAATTAATAGTTGTAAAAAAATGCTGAGCTCTTAAAATGAATTGTGACATTAGTTAAAAACAGTGAAAATGAGAAAGTGCAACTAAAAATCTCAGAATTATCTACCTGCACACAAACACACATTTAGCCATACCAGCACTTTCATATGTGAGGAAATGGTAAACACAATACACCTAAAGAAAAAAGTCACCGTACTTTAAAACCTCTTCAGTTTCTTTATGTACACACTGGCGTAACTTTTTTCTATTATACTTCTTTTTATGATTTAATTCCTGTATGGAAAACTGCATGACTCACTTTTGGATTTACTAGTGGGACAAATTATGTTCACTCATGCTAAAATAAACACACCAATCTGTACTTTCTATGTAATCCTGAATACTCTTTAATATAGGCAGCTGAACATGTGTTGATGAATATTTGTTTCATCAGATCAGATTGTAAACACTCATGAATTCATAGGTAATGTTAGATGGACTTAGGGATATACTGACAAAAAAATCACAAATACAAAGCTGCATTTCCACTACACAATGAAGACTTGCTCCATTAGACACAGCACCCAGTATTAGCTACTATTTACTTCAAGCAGTTCCAAAATACTCACTGCCTTGAAAATGAGAACAAGTATTTAATAAGGGTATTTAGATTTTCTCTTTTTTCAATAAATTCAATCTTGATCAACAACGATAACATTTAATACAGTGTTGTAAGCAGAAAAGCTGGTATGAAAAGCAGTAGAATATGTCTCCAACTTTAGAGTGATTTATAAATATCACCTGAGTAACCAAATGATATGCTTGACAATGGACTAAGGTAGATTCCACTTCCAAACATTGCACCATGGAGCTGAAAAAGAGCAGAGAGATGGTTTAACATTAATTTTGCTATATGAAAAAATATTAACGACAGGAACAGGTTGTAACATACATAAGCATCTGCACCACTGCACTAACTTATTGCCTGGTAATAAATGTTGTTCAAACATGTCTTTTAAAAAATCATTCTGTTAATATACAACTAAAACACTGTGTATTCTGGAAACTATGTCCAAATGCCTAAACATACCTTTACATCAGATTTGTACATAAAATTGCATTTCTTGTTTTTAAATCTAGCCTTACAATGGAGGATGTCTACAGAGAGTGCTTCTGTATATGGCCAAATACACCTCAGCCTCAACAAGGCTGAGCAAGCTCAGCATGTGGTTCACAAGAACACCTTGGCAGCAAGCATAACCTTAGCCAGTCTCTGTGAATCAACAGCAGCAACAGTAGCTTTTGTTTTCTTTAAGGTAAGAAGTGAAGAGATGGTGGTGACTCTGCTCATCTGCTATAGAAAAATTCAGTCACTAGTTCATCCTGAGTACTGGAGGAATGGGTTCAATCAAGCTTTTGCCTGAGCCAATTTAGACATGCATATCACGTCACGACACAACTGTGCTTTAGCCACAAAGCTACCAGCTGTCTGAAAAGAACAGAGGAAATGGAAGACTCTTCAACAACGTCACTGTTCCACGTCATAAAGCTTGGGCTAAACAACAAAAGTTTAGGTAGATGTTATGACTACTGAGCTTCAGAGTCATGCTCACCTTTATTTCTTTCCTCTGACCCAATGATCTTTTACATTGTCTCTGCAATGTGCCAGAGCTCTCATTGGAATGTGCAAACATGCTTTCACTCCTCCAGATGCTACATTGTTGGTCCTTGGTGAGTGGATATAGTTTTTTCTGACTGATACTGGTGTGACTGATAAATCGGGGGAACTGCGCTCAGGATATGTCTCAGGAGAGAGAGGGAGCTAAAAATGATGACTAATATAAAATAGGGCTTTAGTGGTATACTATTCCCAGTATCACAACCCTTAACAAAAAAATATGTATAAACACAGGAGTTTACTTTTGGTGAATTTTGGTGAGTAAATCATGCTTTCTCGGGAAACTATCTTCCAAAGATACTAATAACAACACCTAGAATACTAAAAGGAACAGCAGAGATTTCCATTTCCTTTTTCCAGTGCCTTCTGTACTCCGATCTTAAGTCAGCACCCGTGAGTCCTCCTCCAAGGTAGCATGGACTGAGCTCTGGGGAAGAGCTGTCAAAACCATAGTGCTAAAGTATTCTGGGTTACCACTCTGTACTGGCTACTTTTCTCTGCAGTATGGTCTCCTGATGATTTAGCCTGAAAATATAAAAGTTTGCAATAGCTCGTTCCTGGCTGTCGCAGACCGCGGGAGAGGAGGGTAGGTCCACTCTGGGGTAGAGCCACTGCCTTGCCCCAGCTAGCTGGAGGGTTGCGGCATGCACTTCAGGTCCCAGGAGCTGCAGCGTAGTGAAGACAGGAACCCAGGAACACACAGCTTCCAGGACCGGGGAAGGGTGGACAAGGAGTGAACTTATCATAGAATCATAGAATAATAGAATGGCTGAGGTTGGAAGGGACCTCAAAGATCATCTAGTTCCACCCCCCCTGCCATGGGCAGGGATGCCAATCACCAGACCAGGTCACTCAGGGCCACATCCAGCCTGGCCTTGAACATCGCCAAGGATGGGGCAGCCACAACCTCTCTGGGCAACCTGTTCCAGTGCCTAACCACCCTCCTGGTAAAGAAATTCCTCCTAATCTCTAATCTAAATTTCCCCTCTTGTAGCTTATAGCCATTTCCCCTTGTCCTATCACAGTTTGAGAATTNGCATGGCTGCTTTCAATGAGTTCCTCACCCAGTCTGTACTCATAGCCAGGATTGCTCCTACCCAAGTGCAGGACCTTACATTTAGATTTATTAAACTTCATTTTATTCTCTTGGGCCCATTCTTCAAGTTTATCCAGATCCCTTTTGATGGCATCTCGCCCCTCTGGCATGTCAACCACACCACTCAGCTTTGTGTCATCTGCAAACCTGCTGAGGGCGCACTCGATACCCATGTCCAGGTCATTAATGAATGAACTTTATTGCCAAGGAGAGAGCTCTTTATATAGGCTCTCTAACAGAAGGTGCTAGAACTTAGGGAGGAGTTTACAACAAATAAGGGAGAAGAAGGAGGGGACAGCTCCATTCCTGGAGAACAGGGAGGAACTGGTAACCAGGGTAACAAGGGAGGAGTCATACCAAACAAGGGAAGGAGGGATACATTGTTACTTTACAGAACTGGGGAGAAGACCAGTAACCGGGGAAACATGGGAGGAGTAAAGGGAGGACAGAAACAAAGGGTAAAGGAGGGGAGTTAAACAGAGCTTTCTAGATTGTTCTTAAACTTCTCATATAGTTCAATGTCTCTATCTCCACAATGGTTCCCCACACCTGGCCAGTACGCTTATATTTCAATTCCTAAGGAAACTGGAGGAGAAAAAAAATTTCAGTAAACCCAGTTCCTATAAATCTACTACACTCTTGGATCTTGTAACATGAAGATAGTTACTGTAGCTCTGAATTTTAATCCCAAAATTTGCTTTTAAGAGGTACCGAGCTAAACCTCCTGGAGGTGGTGCTCTGAAATGCAGAACTGAAATTGTGATTCCAGCAATGGGATTTTCTAACCATTTTAGAAGACACATAATTTTACTTTAATTCCATTAGGAAAGCACCTTTTCCAGAAAGCAAGACGATATTTGAAATCATCCCTTTTATCCACCTGTATGACTACCAAAAATAACATCCCATAAAAACCTGCCTGAGTTAGTATGTATGCACAGGTTAGCTAACATCTATTCAGTCTGCTATTTACCTGCAGCCTTGTATTGGAAGCAACAACTAAGCCGTTCCTCAGGATGGAATGCCAATTTTCAATGTGCGAACCACTGAAAAATTTTTAAAAGCAAGCATTGAAATCCAGAGTGTAAAATGCAAAATGAAATCAGCAACCTTTTAAAACAATAAATGCTCAAATAGCAAGAACAAAAAAATAGCACAGCATTTTGATAACCTTTGATTAATATGAATATATGTACTTACTGAAATGCAAAGGTACTTCCATAGAGATTTTTAGCAGCTCGGAAATTGGATTCTTTGGCTGGTGGACTGCTGAGAAGTAGGAACTGGTGGGGAGTGTGCATAAACTTTAGTTGCTGTAAAATATAACAGTGCACAAATGAAAAGAAGTTGATTAACATGAAAGCATTCTATTTCCATAATGGTAGCTCTTAAGATACCTTGCTGTTTCATACAATACATGACTGCATCCAAATAGCTATGAGAAATAAATTTAAATCGCTCTCATTATCATAGGTTTTACCTGAAATCAAACAGTAAAAATGTCTTTCAGTTTATGAAACATAAAGAAGTCTACTTCTGGTGATTTCAGACTCCAGCCCAGTATAGCTCTAGTAAAGTAATTAAATTGAACAATTTTATCATGGTGTTCTGATCAGAGCTGGCTTTGAATTAAGGTTCAAATTTGAAATGTTGCAGATTGCTATGCCCTTAAATCAGAAGCACACATACTCAGAAATGAATCTCAGCACAATCCCTCTAAAATTCAAGAACTATGCTTTTTTGAAGGTGTATTTATATGTGGATCTCCTGGTACACTGTGTTTGTGTACAGTGCTTTCTGTACAATCTTGCATCTAATATTCTATATAATAACAAATAGTGAAGTTATTCTCATCCAGTCTCAGATGACTACAAGCTAGATTCTTGTATTTGAACTACTCACCTCAAAAAGGCTTTTTACGAGAACTATTCTTTTGATCAATTTTAGATATTCATCACATGATTCTATGACTCGTTAGTCATAGATTCTATGACTGAAACTGCCTATTTGGTGGCTATCTCCACCCCTTGACCATTTCTGCTGATTTTTTCCTCATGCCTAGCTTCCTGCGTCTGTCCTGATGGCAGGTACTCTTGGTGCTTACTGGTCCCCAGATCTTCAATCCAGACTGGGATGCTAGCGAAACTAGCAGAAGCATTAAAAGCAACCTAGTGACTTTCTTGCATAATGGTGACTGACAGTTTTCACTTCTATTTTTCGCCCTGTCGAAAGATTAGAACCATGTTACGTTTTCTATTATTTTAAGTTTCCTAACCAAGATCTTGGCTGTTGTTGATATGGTATTGCTGATTCAAACTGCTTCTACTGCTCCTTGAGATACCCATCAAAAAAAAAAAAAGAGTTTGGAAAAGATTTTCTATTGTTTTGGTCTTAGACTTTTCCAAATGTCTAGCTCAGCTTTCTGTCATTTCTGGGGTGTTCAGGGAGAAAGGATCATCTGGAGCTGGAGGGTGGCCCAGGAAGATATTTTAGGGTGATGATTTGCAGCATCTCAACTTTGCCATGTGCCACTTTCGACACTCTTAATAGTACTTTTTTCTCCCTGTACTGGGCACTGGTGAGGCCACACCTCAAATCCTGGGATCAGTTTTGGGCCTCTCTCTCCAAGAAGGACACTGAAGTACTGGAGTGTGTCCAAAGAAGTGCAATGAAGCTGGTGAAGGGTCTAGAGCACAAGTGTTGTGAGGAGCAACTGAGGAAAGTGGGGTTGTGTAGTCTTGAGAAGATGAGGCTCAGGGGAGACCTTGCTCTCTACAACTCCCTGAAAGGAGGTTGGAACCAGGTGGAGGTTGGTCTCTTCTCCCTGGTAACAAGCAATACAACAAAGGGAAACAGCCTGAAGTTGTACCAGGGGATGTTCAGCTTGGCTATTAGGAAAAATTTCTTCTCCAAAAGAGGTGTCAAGCCCTGAAACAGGCTGCCCAGGACAGTGGTGGAGTCACCATCCCTGGAGGGGTTTCAAAGACATGGAGATGTGCTGCTGAGGGACATGGTTTAGTGATGAGCTGGATTAATGGTTGGACTTGATGATCTTAGAGGTCTCTTCCAACCAAAATGATCCTGTGATTCCTGTGATTTCTCTCCCTTGTCTATTAATGGAGCCTATATGATTAGTTTGAAATTGGACACTTACATTTGTTTAGGAGACTCTCACCTAAAACTCTAATATGAGCCATGACAAATGAGAAAATAATAAAGAACCCACAGTCACTTACCCTGTTCACTGGTAGCTTCACAATATGTGATCTATTACTAGAAATAACCCTGCAAGAAGACACAGATATATTAAGACATGGTAACCAAACAGAACTTTTCTTCTTCAAAATGTGTTATCAATGGTCACCACAAAGCACTTAGCTGCAAGTCTATGAACCTATCAGATGGAAGTAGACCAAATCCTGACTGGAAAATGAGATCAGAGGCTGTAAAATAAGCTAGAGTCTTTTCCATTTTTAGAGGACCCTAATGAATTCCAAAACCAGTCCGCCTGCAGTTGCAAATATCATCCCTGATGTTAATTCTTAGGCTGAGCTTATATCAAACTCCACTGGTGCAGTGATTATTTATTAAAATTGGTACTTTAATAATTACCATCTCATGTGAATCAATACTATACCATTGTAGAAGAGGATGTGCAAGTGGGTCTTGTTTATCCATCTGCTTCTTTATTTCCAAATAAGGTGCCTAGAAAAGAGTAATTACATTCTTTATTTAGAGTTGAAATCATAGGTTAAATTTTATATGTTACATTGTCCATAATTTCATCTATTGAAATAAATACATGGGACTCATTATTAGGCTTAAATCACAGTTTTACTGACATCTAACATCATACAATTATAAATGTGTTTTGACAACAAGGTGAATTAACATAGCAAATATTTTCTCTGGAGTAAAATAGTAAGTATATAATTAGCATCAAAATAAGTATAGTATAGCAAGCATTGGTGATCTCAAGCAGAAAACCAGAAGATGTCTTCTTATTTTTGGCACTGGGATTAAGAAATTGCACTGGAAATTCACAAAACTATGTGTCTCAAGATAGTCCAAGATAATCCACTCCATTTATTCTGTTACATGGTATAAACAGAGTACTGTATCAGTTTATAAACCCTTTGGAAAGCTCTCTTGATTTCAATCGCAGTGCAAAGCATCCCTTTAAAACTCTACAGTCCAGGAATTAACTTAACATTAAAAAAAGCAAACTGCTAGTTATTTTTCCTTTTAAAAGATATTATGTTAGGTAACAGAAATATTTGATTTTTAAATTTTTTACAAGATGTTACGTTAAGTAACAAACTTCATTTTACTCTTCTTTCTACACATTCATTCTTCATTCCAGGATCCCAAAGTACTTTACGAATACTCACAGAGTAAGATTTATAAACTGTTGTGAGGTTACATTAATATAGCAGTTGGAAAAGCAAGGTATATGGGAGATTTTAATAATCTGCTAGACTGTTTGGGAAAGGAAGTGTAACAATAAACATAAGTATGGCTATCAGACTCCATCCTACTGCAAATGTTAAGAAATCAGATGGTAGTAATCCCAGGAGATCCAACCTTTCAAGTTCCCAAACTTACTTACCTGATCAAGTGTTTTGCTATAACAGAAATAAAGCCATAATTAAGAACAGTGTCACAAAACCAATTTTATTTGCTTTTGAAACAGAAGACCCAATTTGGCTTTGATATTTCCAGAAAAGCAGCAGTTGTTGACTGTCTCATTGCAGTGTTCCAGTCTGCTGTTATCTTGTACATAAACTTCAAAAGATCTGAGTTCTTCTTCATCACTTTTATTTGACTGTGATTAGTCAAAGTTTGCCATAAGGTTTGTTATTTTTAACACAGATTTTAATATTATTACAGCTCTATACGAAAGAAACAATACTATTGACTTCCTCACCCACCACAGACAAGCAATACAAACATCTTCTAGTTCTAGAAATAGTAAGCTAGGTAAAGCTTTTTAAACTTACCTGTGTCATCTCTCTGATAGAAGTGATACTGTCCAATGCTTTCATGACACGGTCATAATTCTTCTTCTGATGTAGCATAAAATAAGCAATCATTTAAAAGAATACTAGTCTTTGGCTCTACAAAAACCTGAAATCTTTCAGTGTGTGTAAAACCAAGGCTAGGGTAAACATGCAGCAACCAATCCTTTCAAACATTTCTAATCAGTAACTTCCTTCCACCTCACACACAGAAACTATTTCATTCATAGTCCAGAAAAATTTCCCCCAAAATATGATGGATGTATTTAACTTTACTGGAATCTCCAACACATTCAAAAGATTAGCTCACTTTTCAAACAAATATTTGTACCTAAATACAGCTTCTGATGGTTATTTAGACCACACACTATTTAGTTAAATAATGCAGTGACTAAACAGACTTAAAGTAAAATGCTAAATAAACAGATGTTTAGCTTGCTAACAGCTCTATAAAACTTCAGAGGTCCTTCGGTTTTCCCTTGGGCTCACTCTGATCCTTGTCTACCTTTTCCTACTTTTGCTTTTGCAGTTGCAGTCCCAAAAGCCATCACATTCAAAAGAAGTGTGGCCAGAATGTTGAGAGAGACACCTACGAATGAGGCTACGTTTGGATTAGGTATTTGGAAGAAATTCTTCACTGTGAGGGTGGTAAGACACTGGAACAGGCGGCCCAGACAAGTTGTGAATACCTCCTCCCTGACAGTGTTCAAAACGTGGTTGGAGGGGCCTTGAGCAACCTGGTCTAGAGGACGGTGTCCCTGCCCATGGTAGGAGAGTTGGAACTAGATGATCTTTGGGGTCAGTTCCAACCCGAATCTTTCTGTGATTCTGCTTGGGAACAGCTATCCACCTTTTCTGAGTGGATGAGCTTAACAGTCCATGGTTCACCAGCTCCCATGTTATGTAAGCTTCAGGAGCTTCAGTGTTCCCCACCTTTGGGTCTTGCCAAATTCAGCCTATGGGCTTTCACCTCATCCATGCTGGCAAGAAGCTGGGAGGCGCAGTGTGGGCCCTGCCCCCTCAAGGGTTCTCTCCATTCCTCTTCTGGTGTGATCCTCTTTCATATTCCCTTGTCTGCTTCAAACTCCCACCCATGCTCAGCCACCTGACTGTTTCCTTATCAGTCCTCTTCCAAGCAATTCCTGGAAAGTCTTTTTTTCCACACGACACAGAACATGCTTGCCCCTTCCTGAAGAAGAAGCACTATTAACTGGCCTTTATTCAGAAAAAGTGAAATGCATCCCAGTTCAGGACATCCAAAGGTCTTATGTCCATGGGGATGGCTCAGCTGAAAAGTAATAGTCACAGGTTCTTGAGGGCTTCCCTGAGAGGCCGCATTTTCGGCCTGAGGAGCACACAGTGCAAACACTATTCTTTACTTCTAAATCGAGGCTTGTATAAAACTCGACTATTATGTCAATATTTGATAAAATTACATTTAAGGAGATAATTGTTTGCAAAGAGAAAATGAGATAACAGCAATAAGTATTTTGAGAATAAAAAGATGGACCAGAAATCCCTTGTCTACACCTCCTAAAGGTCATCTTGGATTTTGTGTCCAATGAGCACACTAAGAGAAACACACTAGGAATATAAAATTTTGCATATAGAATATGTACCCTAAAAGAAGTAATTGGTTTCAATGTAACTTTGAACACAACTTCCAGTTTATATTCAAATACCTTCTTAGAGACAATTAAAAAAGCCACAAAGTTCTGAAAATTAGTGAAGCTGTATCTCTTTCAGTAAAGGAGACTTTTTCAGAAGAAGGCTTTGCCTTGAAATACCATGTATGACTAAACCCAAGCTATGACATAATGAAAGATCACTACTTACCCTGGGGTTAAAGGCCAGCATCTGAGGATCATTAGGATCAACTACAGAAGGATATGGCTCAAAAATGACAACTTTCCTAGGCGACTCTAATGCAGACCGACACATGGATACTAACAGATCAACCACCTAGAGATAAAGAAAAATATTTATTCAACATATGTGCTTTCATATTGTATCTTCCCACTGGCTTTTCTCAAACATTATAGTAATACTGTATTTCACTGTTACCTCTATTACCCAAACCCTGTTAACCACAGGACATAGTTTAGGATTTAAATTTTTCATCAAAATAGTTTTCTTTCAGGTTCAGCCCTGCTACATTATGCCAGGTGGACAAGTAGCACCAGTATCTGGTCCTAAATGTATTACGTCAAATACACTGCTTGCACTCCTGCCTTCTCTGTAGACACATGATAATTCCTGAATTAAATTCATTTTCTAGGGAAATTAAGTCATGCTCAATCTTTGTTCCTTTGTAGAGTCTATGCCAGCAAAAAATGTTGCTCAAGAATGAGGAATAGTTTGTGAATCTGCCTGCTGCTCTCCTGAATACTGTAATCATAGAAACAAGTGTAAACATTGCTTCTGCTAAAGCCAGAACAGTGCGGTAGCAGTCATTTGTATGTCTCACAATAGGACATCCTCTTCCTTCCATTCTGTTGTACAAAATTACAACATGGCTTTGAATACCTATCATTTCCAAGATTTTACTGTGAGATTATGTGTGTAATGTGTACACAGGCATGTATTCACATATATGCACATAGGCACATATACAGCTTTGCAACACATGTCTGGATAATTGTTTCAAAATTCTTAATTCAAAGGTTAAAAATAGAATACAGCAATCACAAACCACAGAGAATGCAGCTTTCTGCTGGCTGTGAAACCTAAATCCAGCTCATAATGAAATCCCAAGTTGTGACATTAAAAAGTACCTGCAAATTAGCTCATTTCCCCCTGTTTTTTTCTGGGCCTTCTGAAAACATTCCTGTGTGAAAACAGACCTTCCCACGAAAGGAAGTAAAAGCTGAGATGAGCTGTACTTAGGATGCATCCCTGGTTCCTCCCACAAGTCCACCCAGATCAGATCTCATCTCCTCTCACATCTCAAGCTGTTCTAGAAGTTTTTACACACCTGCCATTGTATCTGATCATTTAGACAAAAAAAAAAAAAAAAAAGTCATGGTCTTTTAGAGAAGCAGAATGAAAATAACAATCAAGATTCTCAAGGAAAATGAACTGAACTGTGGTGAGTCACAGAACCACACAGAATCACAGAATCATTACGGTTGGAAAAGACCCTCAAGATCATCTAGTCCAACCGATAGCCCTACACTACTCTTACCCCTAAATCATCCCCTGAAGAAACACATCTATCCTCTTCTTAAAAACCTCCAGGGATGGTAACTCCACCACCTCCCTGGGAAGCCTATTCCAGTATCTCACCACTCTTTCAGTAAAGAAATTCTTCCTAATATCTAATCTAAACCTACCCTGGCTCAGCTTAAGCCCATTCCCTCTAGTCCTGTCACTAGTCACAAGGGAGAAGAGGCCAACACCCGCCTCCCTAGAATGGCCTTTCAAGTAGCTGAAGAGAGCGATAAGGTCTCCCCTCAGCCTCCTCTTCTCCAGGCTAAACAAGCCCAGCTCCCTAAGCCTCTCCTCATAAGGCCTGTTTTCCAGACCCCTGACTAGCTTAGTTGCCCTTCTCTGCACCCTCTCTAGTAGCTCAATGTCCTTCCTAAACTGCGGTGCCCAAAACTGCACACAGTACTCGAGGTGTGGCCTCACCAGTGCCGTGTACAGTGGCAAGATCACCTCCCTGCTCCTACTGGTCACACTATTCCTGATGCAAGCCAGGATGCCATTGGCCTTCTTAGCCACCTGGGCACACTGCTGACTCATGTTCAGCCGGCCGTCAATCAGCACCCCCAGGTCCTTCTCTGCTGGGGAGCTCTCCAGCCACACCTTCCCGAGCCTGTAGCGCTGCTGGGGGTTGTTACGCCCAAAATGCAGGACTTTACATTTAGCCTTATTAAAACTCATCCCATTGGTCTCTGCCCATCTATCCAGCCTATCTAGGTCCCTCTGCAGAGCCTGCCTACCCTCAAGCAGATCGACACTCCCACCCAGCTTAGTGTCATCTGCAAACTTACTAAGGGTGCACTCTATCCCCTCATCCAAGTCATCAATAAAGATGTTGAACAGGAGAGGCCCCAACACTGACCCCTGAGGGACACCACTCGTGACCGGCCGCCAACCAGACTTGACTCCATTGAGCACAACCCTCTGGACTCGGCCATCCAACCAGTTTTTGATCCAGCCAAGGGTGTGCTCATCCAAGCCACGAGCAGCCAGTTTCTCAAGGAGAATGCTGTGGGAAACTGTGTCAAACGCCTTGCTAAAGTCAAGGTAGACAACATCCACAGCCCTTCCTTCATCTAATAAGCGGGTTACCCCATCATAGAAGGAGATCAGGTTAGTCAGACAGGACCTGCCTTTCATGAAGCCATGCTGAGTGGACCCGATCCCCTGGCCGCTCTGCAAGTGCTGCAGAAGCGTACTCAGGATGATCTGCTCCATCAGCTTTCCTGGCACAGAAGTCAGACTAACAGGCCTGTAATTTCCTGGATCACCCTTCCTTCCCTTCTTATATATGGGGGTAACATTGGCTGATTTCCAGTCTGCTGGTACCTCCCCAGTCAGCCAGGACTTTTGAAAAATGATGCAAAGTGGCTTGGTGAGCACCTCTGCCAGCTCTTTCAGCACCCTTGGGTGCAGCCCGTCTGGCCCCATGGATTTGTGCTCATCCAGGTGATGCAGCAGGTCACTGACCATCTCCTTTTGGACTAGGGGGGAGTCACACCTTTCCCTGACCATATTCCCCAGTCATGCCATGGCCATTCTCCTCTTCTGTTCCTTCACTATGAATGGACAGCTTTCTCCATCAGTTTAAAAGCAGTTAGTTCCAGTTTTTAAATATCTCACATATATTGAAAAATGAAGTTATTTAAATAATGATCCCTTCCCCCATGGTGCTCTCATTCTTTTCCAGTTTTAATACCCGTAAGTGTGATGAATGTTTCAGAACAGGGCACCTGAATTTGAAAAAATGAGACCAGAAGTCTGCATACAGAGTAAGGTCTGCATACAGAGTCAGGTCAACAACAGGCCTGCAACTCTGTCAATACATTAGCCTAAAACGAAGCCTAAATTCACACACCCTGCTTCTCAGAACCTCTTCTCAGCATTGAGCCACAAAAAAAGTACTAGGGAAAAGTTGTTTGAATCCCCAGATCTCTTCGTACAATTACTCAAAGTTGTCATGCTTTATGATTTATATGATGGGACTCTGCCTTATAATAGGCACAGTTCTTCTTTGATCACTACCCCAAAGCCCTCCTTGAAACCAACTTCACACTTATATTGTTTCTTCTTACCATGATACCTGCATATTGCTCTGACATGAGCGAAAATGTGCATAGATTATGCTTGGTTAAACTCCCAATTTCCCCTGAGATCATTGTTTTGAGCTGATGGACACAGAACAACTTAAACTGGGAGGTAAGTCTAGTATAAAGATGTAACACAAACCTGTGTTATGTGTTCCTCGGTAGCAAGAAGCATTATGGATAGAATAAACGCCCTTATAGCTGGGCCTAAACTCCTCCTCCTTAATAGAAATTAAGTATGCAAATAAGGATTAAAGTATTTTCAAGGAGGACAAGACAACACTTGCTGATGACAGTGTCCTCTTACATCAGTCTCTCAGGCAATGCCTCTCTCTCCAGAGGCTCTCCACAGGGGGTCTGAATTGTCAACAAGTCAGGCATTTAATCTTCAGGCATTTTGACTATGTGACTAAAGTAAAGCAATACGAGTTTGGGCTTGAAAGATTTAGAAAGTATGATAATTTATTATCAAGAAGGAGCCACCAGAATATTGTGAGTGACAAAGTTGGGGTGTATACGTTAGGAAACTATCTTCAAGCATAGCAGAGAAAAAAAACAGGAAGTGATTACTAATAAAGGGAACCTGTATTTAGGCTCCTTCACTATGCAAAATCATTTGGAGGACGATTTATCTGACAAAATATAGAGATACACAATGCAAACACCCACCTCTTCCTAGGTAGTCTGGGCTCTTTTTATAATCAGTGAAGAAAATAACCACTGTGCTAATAGTCTATGCTGTGATTCACACTAATGGCAAAAATAGCTTAGATGAATCACACCCTAGAAGTGCCGAACAGGTGCTCAACAAGATCAGATGTAGTAAGCTGGGTGCAATGCTATAAACAGAGTGAAACTTAGCAAAAATTTAGTCATCAGGGTCCAGTGGCACAATCAAAAAGGTCTCTTTTCTAACTTTTGTAAGCACCATTATGGTTTTAATTAAGTCCTCTGCAACACAGCTCTGTAGATGTAAAGGTACTCTAGAGATCTACAGCAAGCTCTGCATTTGCCTGCAACAGTGATACCTACATAAAACACAAAGCAAGAGCTATCAGGACTACTGCTCCTGTCAGATGGATTTAAATAAAAAAAAAGTGACATCTACTTCTTTTTTACTTAATGTACAATGTGCATATAACGTACCAAGGAAGTTTGTAATCTTCCCCTAATTTTAGAAAAGCAAGCTTTCATCTCTTCAAACAGCTAGTCAATAGGGCCCTCTGGGAACAGAAGAGAACAAGGAACAGAGCTGGCAAATCTAGGGACACTTCCCATAGAGAGCAAGAGCTCTCGATCCCCAGGTGTAAGAATCCAGGAAACGGTAAGAGACTGGCATGGCTGAATCAACGGTAAGAAGGAAATGCACAGGCAGTGAAAGCAGGGCCAGGTATCCCAGGAAGAGTATGAGGATGCTGTCTGGTGGTATAGGGATGGGCTCAGGAATGCCAAGGCATGGATGAAGGTGAACATGGCAAGGGATACAGAGGTAATAAGAAGGGCTTCTGCACGCATGTGAATCTGAAAAAGCAGATCAAAGAAAGTGTACCTCCCCAGGGTGAACACAACTGTCAACCTAGTAACAACGGACAAGGAGAAGGCTGAGCGACTCAATGACTTTTTTGCTTCCGTATTTACTGACAACCTCACTTCCCACACTTCTTGAGTGTATGGACCACAAGATGAGGACCAGGGAACCAAAGTCCTTCCCACTGCAAGAGAAGACCCCATCAAGAACCTGAACTTGTGTAAGTCTATGGGACCTGACCAGATGCATCCCAGAATACTGAAGGAACTGGCTGATTGTGGTGGGTTTAAAGGCTCTTCCCAGCCCCCACACACGGCAGGTAAAGGAGAGACTGGATTGGAAGTTAAAAACTAAGAACTGCTTTAATAACAACAGCAAACATAAATGAAACGAATATAAACATATACAGGACCCAGATACCGAAACCCACTTCCCCTCTATACTGATAATTACGGCAGCGTCCTGGGGCCGACTCTCCTCAGGTAGCAGAGGCAGCAGCAGCACCCAAGTCACAGCAGAGAGAGAAGAGAGGTTCCTCGTGGCCACGAGTTTAACAAAAGTCCCCAGAAAAACCCAGCATTCCCCTGGCTTCCCCCCCCAGGGCGGGGTGGGGGGGGGTTGCAGTGTCCTTGATTCAGGAATCTCAGGTTTCTTAAAGGGACAGTCCAGGCAAGGTGTGTGTGTTGGGGGGAAAGCTGATATGATATTATGTACGTGGTCATGGAATACTTCTTAGAAAACACAGTTACTGAACAGAACTAATTCTGTTCTAACCCAAACCATAACACTGATGTAGTCACCAAGCCACTCTCCACAATATTTGAAAAGTCCTGTCAGTCAAGTGAAGTTCCCAGAGATGGGGAAAAGGGAAACATTGCACCCATTTTTAAAAAGAGTAGGAAGGGGGACCCTGGGAGCTATCAACCTGTCAGCCTCACCTCTGTGCCTCGGATGATGGTGGCACAGATCCTCCTAGAAGCTGTACTAAGACACATGGAGGATAGGAAGGTGATTTAAGACAGCCAGCATGGCTTCATCATGGGCAAGTTCTGCAAGACCAACCTAGTGGCCTTCTATGATGGAGTGACTGCATCAGTAGACAAGGGATGAGCTACAGATCTCTTCTGTCTGGATTTTGACACAGTCCTCCATATTATATTTCTATCTAAATTGGAGAGATAGAGCTTTGATGAGTAGACTGCACAGTAGATGAGAAATTGGTTGGATGGTTGCATCCAGAGGGTGTTGAGCAACAGCTCCATGTCCAGATGAAGAGTGGTATTCCTCAGGGGTCTGTACTGGGACCAGTGTTGTTCAGTACCTTCATCAATGACAGAGACAGCTGGGACAAGCCTGAGCAAATTTGCAGATGACACGAAATTGAGTAGTGTGGTTGACATGCTTGACAGATGGAATGCCATCCAGAGGGACCTGGATAAACTGTAGAAGTGGGCATGTGCGAACCTTATGAGGATCAACAAGGCCAAGTGCAAGGTCCTGTACCTGGGTCACTGCAATCCTTGGTATCAGTAGAGGCTGGGGAATGAAGTGATTGAGACCAGCCCTGCTGTGAAGGATTCGGGACACTGGTAGATGAAAATCCGGACACAAGCTAGTAATGCACCCTGACAGCGCAGAAAGCCAACCATTTCCTGGGATGCATCAAAAGAAGCATGGTGAGCAGGTTGAGGGAAGTGATTCTGCTTCTCCACCCTTCTCTCATGAGACTCCATCTGGATTACTATGTCCAGCTCTGGAGTCCTTAGCATGGGAAAGATATGGCCCTGCTCAAGCGGGTCCAGAGAAGGGTGTGGCAGATGCACCCACCCTGACAAAATACCTGAAAATGACCGGAGCATGCCAAAGATCCAACAAAGACCATGGTGTCATGGCTATTAAATACTTTGTCTCAGGCCCCTAGCTTCCCTTGTTGTGCACTTGCCCTAAACTCTGGTCAATGAATGACCACAGTTCAGAATGACTAGAGTAGAAATGAAGCCCTGCCAGAAAGCCAGTTTGAGTTGATCCTCTTTGGAGCAGTAGCTCTGTAGCCCAGTACTCACCCCTTGGATGGGGATGCTGCCTAAGGAAACTTTCCAAGATTGAGTGAATCCTCACTCCCCCCTTTTGGTGACTGAATACTTCTTCTGGATAATATATATATCCTCAAGTGAGCCCTGCCCCCTTTTGCTTGAGTGATCCCCTTTCTGAGTACCCCTGGGAGGTTTTCCCTTTTATAAGTGAGTGCGCACACATTTTGGGTCATTTTTTCTAAAATAATACTTGCAATAATTAGGAATTGTGTAGCATTAAATTCCTGCCAGACATCTGAACTTGTAATTTACTGTAGTCTAACAGAGTGCTGGGTAACTTTTGGCTGGAATAAATCTGCATTTTGGTAGCTACTGCTGTCTGGTTTGTGGGTGCCTCCATAAGAGAAGGCCACAAAAATTATCAGAGGGATGGAATACTTCTTCTGTAAAGAAAGGCTGAGAGAATTGGGGTCATTCAGACTGAAAAAGGCTCAAAGACTTTATTGTGGCCTTTCAGTACTTAAAGGGGGCCTATAGGAAAGATGGGGACAAAGTTTTTAGCAAGGGGTAATGGTTTTAAACTAAAAGAGGGTATGTTCAGACCAGAATAAGGAAGAATGTGTGTCTCACCACAGTGAGGGTAGTGAGACACTGGCACAGGTTGACCAGAGAGGCGGTAGATGAAACATCCCTGGAAACGTTCGAGGTCAGATTGGACAGGGCTCTGAGCAACCTGATCTACTTGTACTTGTCCCTGCTCATTGCAGAAGGGTCCCTTCCAACCCAAAGTATTGTATGATTCTAAACATATATGTAAAGTACCAAGTAAATGCCTGAATTAAAAAAAAATAAAACTAGCTCCCTAGAAACACATAGCAGAGGACTTCAGCCTGAGGAAGAGGCGGGGTTTCATCAGCACACTTCTCTCCATTTCTTAGAAGCTTACACAGGTATATCAATGTTTGGTATGCTAGATGGTGTAAATATATCCAGTCTTCAAACATAATTGTCTTCAGACATCAGATGAAAAGCTGATATTCGGATCCCACAGCCATATTCTCAGTTGAAGAAAACTGATGTACACTGCTTCTGGTTTCTTCCTTTGAGGATATACCCATAGGTGACATTCAGACACTTCTCTGAATAGTTTATTTTCAGTAGTTAGACTCCCAAGTGCTAGTTAAAGTTAACTGAACTGAATGTTTGCTCCTCTAAAACACCACGTTGCTAACTATGTAAACGCACCGTGAGTGACATATGTCCAGGAAACCAGAGAGGAATGCACATTTTTGTAAGACGTGTAAACATTTAACTTAGGATCTCAAAAGGATCTTAAACACAGGATCTTTTAACTTTTGAATTTACTGTGATGTAAGGTTAAATGGTGAATTGAAAACAGTTAAAAATAATTTGTTTTAAAGCACATAAAATTATAAAAAATAACAGTGATATATTAATAACTGAAGTTAGAGTCAGGAACTATGCTTATATGAAATTCCTAATCCTTGAGAAGAGAAAAATAAAAATCTATGTAGCAACACCAGCAAGGACCTTCCCACTATTATTTAATGATCAAAACAACAGATGCTCAGTGGATAGCTGCATCCCAACACCATGAACAGGAAGTAGCTTATTAATTGCATGAGAATAGTAATGGCTCATTAGGTAAAAATGAATAGGAATTATCTCCAAATGACAATGTCTGCCTTCATTAAGAACCCAGGTGACCTAATTGAATACAACAGAACAATAAAGCAGAGTTATTCTAATTACTTGGAAGCAAAACAATGGAAGCACCTCATTAGTACCATCTGAAAACACCATGCATAAAACAGTGTATTTACAGCTGTAAGAGTGGACAAGCAAGTAATACTTACCAAACAGTACTCAAATGGGGATTACAAGTCAAAATAAATACTAGAAGAGACTGAGAATACTATAGAAAATCAGACATGTAATAATCATTAGATAATTCTACCTGAGCCCCAGTCGCAATTTCATCAGCAGCTTCGTTCATCACTCCTAATGTTTGGAAAGCAAATACACAGAGCTCCCGTTCACAAACAGTGGGCTACACAAAGAAAGAAAGTTAATTATACTTTTGTTCTACTTTTGAGCTCTTGGTAATGTAGTATCTTATGTAGTATCTACAACAAAACTCGAACGCATTTAACGTCATTTTTTCATAATATATTAATTTCAAATTATGAATACATGTCAATATTGAGGAAGATACATTACAGAAGCATTTTGATAATCGGAAGGACAAGTGTGAAGAGCTAGAAAACTTGTTAAGTACTCACAGAAGCTGAATTTAAGCCAAATCCAAAAGGAATACAAAAGCAAAATTGCAGTCACATCACCCAAATATCCTTAATGCTATCGTATCAGACTCTGAAAACTTCCTACATAATTAAAATTAATGGAGAACAAACCCAGAAACTAATGGAGGCACATCCCCTTCATAAATCACAGAATCATAGAATGCTTTGTGTTGGAAAGGATCATCTAGTTCCAATACCACTGCCATGGGCAGGGACACTTTCTAACAGATCAGGTTGCTCAAAGCCCCATTCCTCAGGCCTTGAACTTTGCCAGGGATTGGGCATCCACAGCTTCTCTGGGCAGCCTGTTCCAGTGTCTCACCATTCTCACAGTAAAGAATTTCTTTCTAATATCTAATGTAAATCTACTCTTTTCCATTTTAAAAACATTACCCCTTGTCCTATGACTACACTCCTTGATACAGTTCCTCCCCATCTTTCCTGTAGGCCCCCTTTAAGTACTGGAAGGCTACCATAACATCTTCCTGGAGCCTTCTCCAGACTGAACCATCCCAATTCTCTCAGCCTGCCCTCATAGGAGAAGTGCTCCAGCCCACAGATCATCTTCATGGCCCTCCTATGGACTCACTTGCACAGGCCCACATCTTTCTTATACTGGGGGTCTCAGAGCTGGAGGTTTATTCTTCACAGCTTGTTATTCTGCTGCTGAGAATACACATAAATATCTGATCTAGAAGACAAATTTATTGGACAAGCTACTTTTAATTTATTTTTGAACTACTTTAACAATTTATTTGTAAGCTTTATGAAAATGTATTTTTATAGAATAAACAGCATATTTGAGAAGGCCACGTGTTATTTTACTAAAGGTACATACACTCTGGCTTTGGATATTAAAAAAAGTAATTCTAAAAATTGCTGCTAAATATACTTTTTACCTATACTTTTTAAAAAATAAAGTCAACACAATGATCAAATTTAAAAAAAAAATTAAACTGCATAAAGTGAGAATTGAGCATTCTGCCTTCATAAAGCAAACAAAGCATAAACAAAAAAGAGCACAGCTTTAAGCAAAAAGAATAGACATGACCTCACAGACTTCCTAATTGTTTCCTAATTGGTACAGCAACCCCATCCTTACTTACTGAAACATAATTAGCAGATCAATTTTTTAAAGGCTCAAGTGTGAATTGTTATAAGCATTCACAGAATGAACAAAAAGTTGAATGAATGTCCTCGTTAGGGTTAGAAAACAACTAATTCTGTTTGATAATTTTACTTTAGTTAAAGATCCTCTGAGAAACTGCACTTTCTGAAACTAACAACATGTTTTTGCAGACACTGCCTGCTTCTAGTAGTGGTAAGACCTAATGTTTATATTTACTACCAGGGATTGGTATGCAAAGCAAGGTCACTGCTAAACCTTGTGTCTCACTTTGGCGGTGCAGGGTAAAGGCTGCACCTTCAGGGAGAAGCCGACAGGACAGATGACCCTAAACTGACCATTCCATTCCATTCCATTCCATACACATCATACCCAAGACATAAACTGGCGGTCCGTTCCCCCTTTCCCTCTCTTCTTTTTCTGCTACACTTCAATGGTCAGCATCCGAGAACTCTGTCTGTTCTGCCCTCGATCCTTATCCATTAAGTTCCTGCATCCAGTACCAGGATCCAGCCCCTGAGCCTGGCTCCCATCTGCTGCTAAGGCCTACTGCCACAGTATCAGTGGTGAAGTGGTTACCATCAAGGGGGGGTTGGGTTCGGTACTGGGTTTTATAAATATTTATACGTATTTCATTTATCATTATTATTATAATTAAAGTAGATTTAGTTTTATTTTCCAATCCACAAGTTTCGTTTCTCTCTCTCTCTCTCTTATCCCCTTTCTGTTCCTGGGGTGGTGGGGAAAAGGGGGTACCAGGGAGTGTCTGTCACTGGGTTGGTGGTCAGCCCAGCCTCAACCCTCTACAATGAAATACAAGAATGAAACACAACTTAAAACTTTCCTTAAAATTAATCCCAATAAAGATAAGGTTTTATTACAATGTTGAATATAATTCCAAGTATTTTTGGATACTATTTCTTTGAATTCCTATTATTAATCCTAGCTCCCTGAAAATTAAAATGATCTTTGAACTTTTCTAACTGAACTTTTCTAACTGAAAATTCTGAGTCTAGCTACCATGATAATCCCTAAAGTATTCACAGCAGTATGCTTTGTAGTTCAAGCCAATGTCTTTAGGAAGCACTTGCAGAAATGAAAATTAAACACATACACAAAGAAAACATAAAATTTGGCTTAATTCTATTTCAGGCAACAGCTTTGTCAGTAAAAAGCATATTGCTGTATTTGTAGTCACTTGTTTCATAGACCTTAAAATACACATTTGCTGAGTTTCAAAGATTCAAAACTTCATCTGAAATCTACTGCATTGTATTCTCAGAACAGTTGCTTTAAAAGAGATATCATCTCTCAAGTCTAATAGAGTGTCACCAATTTGATTTATCTGTTAGGTTACATTGTGTTAGGCAGCAGAAGCAGCCTAATATGATCCAAATCACTGTGCCATGGCAAACAAGACAGTAAGTATTTATTATTGTTATTTTTTGTTTTTCCACATTTAGAAGGTGGTTAAACGATTTGCTTAGTTAGGGAAGTATAGTGGCACTACCACCTTGACTATCATAATCAACAGTATACACAGATTCCCTTTTATTCCAGAGCAAGTGACTGCTCTGGAATAGCAGAGGAATCTCAGTTTAGTCACGCTTGCCATGAAAAAAAGTGTTTAGAAAATACTTATTTTAAAAAAAAATCAACAAAGTTAGTTATCCTAAAACTTAAAAGATGCAAGGTAATGTGCAGGATTTGTCATCTTTGTAAAGGGGTTGTTAGGAGAATGGTCATTGTACTTATGTTTGACACTTGAAAGAGCTTTCTTCTCTCAGGTGGTCACTAAAACTAAGAATGTAAGGCAAGAGAACTTTAGATATGAGGAGAGCAAGACAGAAAAGTTTGAGCTTTAAAGAGGAACAGACACTATTGCTGGGGTCTATACAATTCTTTTGATTTTATGTATTTGATGAACCTTTATGCCCACTGAATTATTTTGCCTCTGCAGTCTAACGGAGAAAATAACCCAAACCCTGTATCTATATAGATGTTTCAATAGCCTGCCTTCATATACCCACCCTGCATGCCTTTTACCTCAACAATAGCAGCTGCTAGTGGTCTAATATGCTTTTATTTTTCACTGAAAAGGAGAAATTAACATAAAGACATTGACTTCCACAAAACTATTAGGTAAGTGAAAATGATTAGTGCTGAAAGACTATTTAAAAGGATAATTATTCCAATGGGGAAAAGCCAGAAGAAAATAAGAACCAAGCCTTTAAACTGAGACTGCAAATGTTCAGAATGCAGAAGGCACCAATGCATTTTTTGAGCTTGTGAGGTTTTTGGACTTCTCATTTAGCCACCCCCATTCTTTGCATGCTAAGTAGCACCTACCCAATCAATAGCTGATATTGATCTGTCTTGCTGCTTCTAAATGTGTGCTGCAGCTGTGATCAGAAAAGCAAGGTGCAACCGTTTCCTGTATCCTGAGGGATGTCACACAGATACTAATGAGGCTTCAACATGGCTGATGCACCTAAAAAATCTTGATCTAAAAGGAGAAGCTCAGGAAAAGTTCATAGCCTAACTCACAGCAAATGTAACAAACAGTAAAGGTGACGCCATTAGTGACCATCTCATTTCTCCTAATGAAAGCAATAGGCATGGAGATGAAATGTATCTTCCAATCTCCCTTCTGTTTCCCACTTTCAAGTATGGTAATGGGTAGTTTTTACATAGAAGGAACTTGTTTTTCTCCCTCCATTTCAGCCTCCAGAAGGATAAGGATATAACATAGCAGCAATAATACAGAAATTAGGCAGGAGGTGGCGGGTATGAAGAAAGGGAAAGGGAAAGGGAAAGGAAGGGAAAACGAAAGGGGAAAGAAGAGGAAGAGGAAGAGGAAGAGGAAGAGGAAGAGGAAGAGGAAGAGGAAGAGGAAGAGGAAGAGGAAGAGGAAGAGGAAGAGGAAGAGGAAGAGGAGAGCAGCTGAGAGTGATGAAAGGAGTGTGATCAGGAAAGGTCTCTTTTGCAACTAAGTTTTCAAGATTTATTTCAAAGTTTGTGTCAGTTACAGATTTTTAGATATGTCTTAGCTGTATCTCCAAGAAAAGGCAAAACAAGATCGGTTGCTAATTCTGATTCTCTGTAAAAGGACTAGAGCAAAGCATGTTTATGAGTTTAAGACTTTTAAGTTTCCTAGAGTGTGACAGAAGGGTCAATTAAATTCAAAATTGATAAAAAAAAATTTAGTGTATCTTAGAACATGATTTCTGTATTTAATTAAATCATTACTGAAATCACACAGAAATAAAGTTCACCAAGCTTCAGACCTTAAGGAAATTTTAATAATTAATGATCAATATTATATTTAAAGGCAAATTTAATGTGCACCTGCCTACTCCGCAATGGTTTATACTTCTGAGTGAAGCATCCAGCACTAGCTCTTACTGGTTTAAAAAAAACCTATGGTTTACTAAAACTAAAATTCAGCTTTGTATTTTAATAACCTTTATTTACATGTTTTTGCTTTGTACTAAAAGTTATATTCAAAAATAAACTTACTCTACTTAAATTACCCACTTACACTGATTTAGGAATTGCTTTAAACTGAAATAATTACCAAGCAGTACATCTGTGTGTGATGGTTTGGACCTGGCTCCCTGCCAAATGCCCAAACTCACAGTGAAATCCTTCCCTCCCCCCCTTTCCCTCTCAGAGTTTAAGAAAAAAAACTACGAGAGAAACTAAAAAGCCCCAAACAGCCCAAACTACATCAAAAGTATTTATATTTATATATACAGTAGTTATATACAATCAAAATACTAAGTACACAGTAGAGGGAACCCCAAGGGAAAGGGAAAAGGGAAGGGAAAAAGGGAAGAAAGGGGAAAAGGGGAAAAAAAGGAAAAAGGGAAACTAAAACAGGTATGTACACTGGAAACCCAGGATAGAACTAATAAAAACAGAATCTTACTACTCTCCTTAAGATAGCAGAGTCGCACTGACCAACGCCAGCAACAGCTGCCTCTCAAGGCCTACAAGGCCTGCAAGGCTTGACTCCTCCGCACGGGTGAGACTGATAGCAGAGAACCTGCGTCCTCGGATCCACCGGAAGGCAAAAGAGAGCGAGGGCCTCTCCCCCTCTGTATTTATACCCCCAGTTACGTAAAATCGTGTGGAATACTGGGTAAATATGATCACTTCCCTGGTTACAAACTGGTTACCAGGAAAAGCCTGGGTCAAACCATCACACTGTGTCCCAAATTTTCAAATTGAGTCAAACTATTACAGAGAACTACAGGTTAACAACATGCTTTTACTGTTGGTCAGCCCTGAACTGGTCAGGCAATTACACTAGTTAATCTTTGTAGGTCCTTTCCTACTGAAACAACCCATTCTATCTATTCTATACTATAAGCTCAATGTCAAGTCAAGATACTACTATAAGCTCTACACAGGTATACACACTGCCAGCAAGGAGGAATAATTTTTTTAATACTCTGTCTTACTATAAGTCTGTAAAGTAAGCTCTCCGAATAATCTTACAATATTTGCATGATATGTGGAACATACTGGTGAAAGACATGTAGAAACATGAAAGTAGACAAAGGCTGAGTAAGAAATGTTCATTTGGTTTTGGTTTAGGTGATCCAGATTTTATCTTCTATTTTTCTTTTTTCTGCATTCTTGGACAGCTTATACACTTCTTAAAAAAATAATTTTTACTTCACAGATATATATATATATATATAAAAAAATGTCAAACACACAAGCATTATGGAATGCTACCTGGGCAAGGTGCACTTTCATAAGTTCTTGGTGACAGGAAAAGCTGTCCTGCAATGTTTTACTCTCCCAGTAAAAAATAAAGTGATAGAGATCCACTCTACTAAAGTACTGGTTGTAACTGGAAAGGCTTTTTTCATAGAAGGAGACAAAAGCAGCTTACATTGTGCATAATGATAAGAACGACTACAGCACTAGTCCACAAGCATCCTGGCTAAACTCCAGTCTGACTAAACGTATTTGTACACCTAGACTTTTATCCATAGCTCAATGACATTTACACTACTCCAAAAACCTCCCAACCCTAAGTGGTGTACTGTTTTTGGAACACTAATGCACCTGTGTTTCAGTGATGCCTAAGAATCTTATATTCAAAAAGAGGGACAACTCCAAGACCTCTACAAGCTAAAAGGAACTCAATGGGGCCAAGATTTCACCCATAATGAATAAATCATAACTGAGAACTTGGGGATAAAAAACATCCTGAGAATGTAATCTTACCAATATAAGAACAGATATGACATAGTTACCAGACTGTACTTATTTTTACAGCTAAATAAAAATAACAGGCATTTAAATATTGCTTTACAGTATTTTACTACGCATATTTCATGGGAAAAACTTTAAGCAGCAAAGACATCTGTATTAGAGTACAAATTTCAACGAAACTAGCTTCAATATTTAGTTTTGCTGAGTTTTACTACTATTTCCTGCTTTGCTCTAGAGAGGCCTCAGTCTCAGGTTTCAACACAAGATGGCACTCTAGAGAGGCATCTTAACTGAAAGAAAACCTACTCATACAGAGAAGGATCTTTTATTATCTCATTGAATATATTCAGAGATTATTTTTTCCTGTTTAATTGTCTCAGAGGTCTTTAAAATTCATTCAATTATGTTATTTTACCAATGGTATTCGTAAATGAGCAATTAAAGAACACATATACAGTAAGGCATTGGTCACACACTACTACATAAAATGCTGAATATGATCACAGAATTACAGACTGGTTGAGGTGGGAATGGATCTCCAGAGGTCATGTGGTTCAGCACCCCTGCTCATACAGGCTTTCTCAGAACCTGTTGCCCAGGACTGAATCCAGATGACTTTTGAATCCCTCTGGGTAACATGCTCTCATGCTCAATCACATGCAGAAAAGGTGAAAAAGGCAGAGAAGTGCTTCCTGATGTTCCAGTGGAACCTGTGTTTTCAGTTTGTGCCTACTACCTTTTGTTCTGTCACTGGGCACTATTGAGAAAAGTCAACCTCCACCCTTTTTGCACCTTCCCTTCAGGTCTTTATAGATACTGCCTGTGCCTTCTTTTACAGGCTGAACAGTCCCAGCACACTCAGCCTTTCCTCGTATGGGAAGTGCTCTAGTCTCTTAGCCGTCTTAGTGGCTCCTCACTGCACTCTTTCCAGTAGCTCCATCTCTCTCACATATGGCAGAGTCCAGAACTGGACACATTACTCCACGTGTAGCCTCAGTGCTGGGTAGAGGGGAAGGATCACCTCCCTCCACTTGCTGGCTATTATGTTGTTTCACAGAATCACAGAATATTAGGAGTTGCAAGGGACCTTGAAAGATCATCTAGTCCAACCCCACTGCCACAGCAGGATTCCCTAGACCAGGTCACACAGAAGCGCGTCCAGACAGGTTTTGAATACCTCCATACAAGGAGACTCCACAGCCTCTCTGGGCAGTCTGATAAAGTGCTCTGGCACACTCACTGGCAAAACATTTCTACGTGTATTCACATGGAATCTCCTATGCTTCAGCTTACAACCATTGCCCCTTGTCCTGTCATTGGGGATCACTGAGAAGAGCCTGACCCCATCCTCCTGACACACATCCTTCACATATTTAAAAACATAGATGAGGTCTTTTTTAATTCATCCCAGGATACCACTAAGCCTCATTACCACAAGAACATATTGCGGTTCATGTTCCAGTTTGTGTCCACCATGACCTGGGTTCTTTTCTGACAAGATACTTTCCAATTGGGTGTTCCCCAGCATATATTTGTGCCTGGAGTTACTTTTCTCTAGGTGCAGGACTTTGCACTTTGCCTTTAATAACTGCATGAGACACCCGTCAGGCCATCTCTACAGCCTGCCACTGTTCATCTGAATGACACCCTATCACTCTGGAGCATCACCCACTTCTCCCAGTTTTGCACCATCTGCAAACTTCCTGAGGGTATACCCTGCTCCATCATCCAGATGATCAATGATTAAATACGACTGGACGCAGCAGTGATCCCTGGGGTACACTGCTAATTACTGGCCTCCAACTAGACTTTGTGCCACTGATTACAACCTTCTGGGCCCAGCCATTCAGCAATTTTCCAGTCTTCACTATATCCTTATCTGGCCCATGCATCAACAGTTCGTCTATGGGGATCTTATGACAGACAGTGTCAAAAGCCTTACTGAGGTCCACATAGCCTGCAGTTCTCTGGGTCCTCCCATTCTTGCCCTTCTCGAAGAGAGGAGTGACATTTCCTTTCCTCTAGTCTTTGATACAATATTGCACAATAACATACTGTTATTATACTTATTTTAATCTTATCCTTAAATATAATTACCACTTTTGTTAATTCTTCCAACCTAAAAATCAGAGCATCCCAACACGTAGAAAATCAAAGAGGGGAGCCACGAGACCCGCATGGTTAATTAGAGAGCTGCTGGGCAAACTCAAGTGGAAGAAGAGAGTCTACAGGTCATGGAAGGAGCAGCTGGCCACATGGGAAGAGTACAAGACTGTTGTCAGAGGTTGTAGGGAGGCAACTAGGAAAGCTAAGGCCTCTCTGGAATTAAAACTTGCAAGGGAGGTCAAGGACAATAGGAAGGGCTTCTCCAAATACACTGCTGGAAAAACTAACACTAGAGGCAACGTAGGCCCCCTGCTGAATGAGGTGGGTGCCTTGGTGAGAGATGATACAAAGAAGGTGCAGTTACTGAATGCCTTCTTTGTTTCTTGTCTATGCTCTTGAGAGACTGTGCTGAGGAGACTCAGACCCCTGAGCCCCAACATGATGTTAGGATAATGGAGGAATTTTCTTTGGTTGATGAGGACTGGGTTACAGAGCAGTTAAGCCATCTGGATAGCCATAAATCTGTGGGTCCTGATGGGATGCACCGGTGGGTGTTGAGGGAGCTGGCAGAAGTCATTGCCATCATCTTTGGTAAGTGCTGGGGGACAGGAGAGGTGCCTGGGGATTGGAGGAAGTCAAACACCACTCCAGTCTTCAAAAAGGGTAAGAAGGAGGAGCCAGGTAGCTATCGAGTTGGTCAGCCTCACCTCCATATCTGGAAAGGTGATGGAACACTTTAACCTTGACTCTGCCTCTGTCCAGTTCTGCCCAGAACTCTGTCCAGTTCTGGGCCCCTCACTTTAAGAAGGATACGCTTGAAAGAGTCCAGCACAGAGCCACCAAGATGATGAAGGGGTGGAACATCTTCCTTATGAGGAAAGGCTGAGAGATCTGGGACTCTTGAGCTTTGAGGAGACTAAGGGGCAGCCTCACCTATGCTTTTAAGTATGTGAAGAGTGGGTGTCAGGAGGATGGGGTCAGGCTTTTCTCAGTGAAACCCAGTGACAAGACAAGGGCAATGGTTGTAAGCTCAAGCATAGGAGGTTCCGTGTGAATACAAGAAAGAACTTTTTCCCAGTTCAGGTGCCAGAGCACTGGAACAGACTGCCCAGAGAGGTTAGGGAGTCTCCTTTTCTGGAGAGATTCAAAACCTGTCTGGACATGCTTCTGTGTGACTTGGTCTAGGGAATCCTGCTGTGGCAGGGGGGTTGGACTAGACGATCTTTCGAGGTCCCTTCCAACTCCTAACAGTCTGTGATTCTGTATAATGACTCATGGTCTCATTATATTTAAATATTTGTAATAAAAGTACATGCTGAATCCCTAAAACAAGATATCCTTCCACTGCTATAGCAGCAAAACTGTTGCACTACTAAAACGCAAATTAATCCTTCCCTGGAATAGTATCATCAGCTGCACTGTAACAGCAAGAATTTCATAGGGTATTTTTAAAAAGTTAATAGCCTTCTAATATAGAACCGAGTATTTTTTTTTATTACATTATCATATCTGCTTTGGGAAATACATTTTTTAGCTAGGTGAAACAAATCATATGGTTAAAAAGTACCTTTGGAGGTCAGTTAGTGCTTTCATTCTGTTATATAAGACTAAGATTAGCTTTCTCTAAAGCTTTATCAAGCACTGGAACAGGTTGTTCAGAGAGGTGGTGGAGTCTCCATCCTTGGAGATTTTCAAAAGCCAATGAATGACAGGGGATGAAACAAGCTCCAGTTTCACGGGCTTTTCAACAGAGACACAGCCTCCACTGGAGAATGATACAGTACTTCAGAATGGGCTTTTTAGAATTTGTCAAGATTTCCTAAGTTTACTTCTAATACTCAATCTGTTAGTTTGACAGAAATTAGGATAATCTGTTTAATCATTTTAACCAAATATGTGAATGATATAGCAAGTGTTCGAAAATGACACAAACAAGCTTTTAAAAATATGTTTTTGAAACAATTCACATCTAGTATTAATTACAAAGAAAGAGTAGTTCATGTCTCACTCATATAAACAATGTAGCTGCCAAGAACAAATTCAAAGACTGTAACATGCTAACAATTCAAATGAGTAGATTCTTGCTTTCAACAGTTTTAGCAGGTCTGCCTCCTCTGTCTCTCTTCAGCACAAAACCTACGTTTCACCTTGTACTTCCGACTGTTTTTCAAAGCTGAGCAAAGAGCTACTTCCGAAGAGGCTGATGACAGAGCTTCTGAGACCTATGCAGCACTGGTCATCACGCAAGAGGATGCACTGTGATTCTTTATATGAGATAACAGAGCAGTTTGGATGTAAAGACTAGAGTGCCAACCCTTGCTAATGATTTCGAAGACTGAAATGTCTAAGATGAGATCACTGTTATGAATAACTACATGAAATAGTATGGTCTATGTTCTGCAAGAGGTTAAATAATACTTTTTCTTCTTGGGATCCATATATAAATTGAATTTTTCTTTGTGCTCTGCAGAAAGATCGAAGATCATGCAATGGAGTGATTTCAGGGAATTTGTAGGTTTAGGTGGCATTATACGCAAGTGTCTATCTCTAAACGTCCAGTTTAGCTTTTATAACTTTGGGTGCACTGTAATTGCTGCATTTTACTATGCTCTTGAAATAAATACTAAAGTAAAATGCTATAATGAGAAATTACATGCATCCTTATCTCATATGGGAAAGATGTGAATACCTACATGAAAACATTGCCCACTTTACTGTTTGGTTTTTCTTTTTCAAAAGAGGACAGAACGAAGCAACATACCACGGACCTTTTATAAAGAAAAGTATTACAGCTTCATGATGTACTATAGTACTATTCTAAGACCTGTTCTTCCATTCCAGAATACCTTTGTCCTTCCTTCTCAGAGTCCCAGAAGTGCAGTTCCTTGTGAGAGCATTAGGTTTGTGATTGTTTTGAAACTACCACATCTACAGAATTTGTTTTTACCTACACACCCATTTGTGGTACACGAGCAAGACAGGTGTCCACTGCAAGAGCATAAAGCCAAGCATACGCAACTGTGTTGTGCTGCTGTTCTGCAACAGACACCTTGGTATATCTGCCATGTGGATCAAGTGTATAAATTAAGCCGTACAAAAAGACACATCTTGTTGTCATCAACTTGCTCTTATCTTTAGTGAAAGAAGATGTCAAGATCTTAAGAAAGAAAAGTAAATTGAAACAGATATTGAAAAAAAAGAACACTCCTCAGAAAAAGTTATCTAGGAAAAAGAAACACAATACTGAGAAGAAAGTTTGTGCTGAGAGAGGCTGATTTAAGGACACTTTGTAGCCAAGACAAAACAACGGCAAACCTGCAGAAAGGAAAAACTGTATCTCTAAGTTTCAATAGGTATCTTCAGCGTTTCTGACAATGAGACATCTGAACCATGCAAAACTATAACCAGCACAAAAAATTTCACCTGGATATGACAGCTGATAGCATTAAAAGAATGTAATTATTGCGTGATGGCAATTGCTGACTTTTTAAAACTGTGCATCAAGACAATTAATTAAACTACACTATAGTTCAGGAAAGGTGTCAGACTGATATACTGGAGGATTACAGAATCAAATTCCTTACTGGCTTCTTTCCAATGGCATAAAACTCCATTAAATACTAGAAAATCAAGCTTAATTACATTTTAAAATAACTTCTCAAGCCATAACTTTACTGTGCTTTTATAAATCCATGTGCCTTCTTTGCTGTCGAAAAAGAGTCAAAAAGATAGAAGGGAAGCTCATCATTAACAATACAGACATCCAAACACAGAATTGGGGAATCATAGTACCGTTTAGGTTGGAAAAGACCTTTAAGATCACTAAGTACAACTATTAACCTAACACTGCCAAGTCCACCACTGAACCCTAAGCATCACATCTACTAATCATATCTTTAAACACCCCCAAGTATGGTGAAACAACCAGATCCCTGGGGAGTCTGCTCCAATGCTTGACAATCCTTTCAGTGAAGACATTTTCACTAACATTCAGCCTAAACCTCCCCTGGTACAACTTAAGGCCATTTCCTCTTTTCCTGTCACTTGTTACTTGGGAGAAGAGGCCAGCACTGACCTCGCTACAACATCGTTTCAGGCAGCTGTAGGGAGTGATAAGGTATCCCCTCAGCCTCCTTTTCTCCAGGATAAACAATCCCAGTTCCCTCAGCCGCTCCTCATAAGACTTGTTCTCCAGACCCAGCTTTGTTCCTCTGCTTTGGATGACACTCCAGTACTTCAACGTCTTTCTTGTAAGTGAGGAGCCCAAAACTAAACACGGTATTTGAGACGCAGTCCTACCAGTGCTGAGTATGGTAGGACGATCAGTTCCCTCATCCCGCGGGCCACACCATTTCTGATACAAGCCACGATGCTCATATTCAGCTGGCTGTTGACCAGCATCTCCAGATTCTTTTCCACTGGGCAGCTTTCCAGCCACTCTACTCCGAGCCTGTAGTGTTGCTTGGGCTTGTTGTGACCAAAGTGCACTTGGCCTTGTTGAACCTTGTCCTGTTGGCTTCGGCTTTCCAGATCCCTCTGAAAAGCCTCCCTGCCCCTGAGCAAATCAACACTCCTGCAAGCAGATCAACACTCCCACCAGTGCAACTTGGTGTCTGTAATCTGTAAACTTACTGAAGGTTCATTTGATCACTTCATCCAGTTCATTGATAAAGATATTAAACAGAACAGGAACCAGTACTGATCCTTGAGGAACATCACTTATGACTGGTTACTAACTGTATTTAACTCCATTCACCATTCTGTGGGCCTGGCCATCCAGCCAGCTTTTTACACAGCAAAGAGTACACCTGTCCAAGCCATGAGTAGGCACTTTCTCCAGAAGAATGCTGTGGGAGATGATGTCAAAGGCTTTACTAAAGTCTAGATAGGCAACATCCACAGCCTCTCCCTCATCTACTAAGCAGGCTCACCTTGTCACAGGAGGAGATTAGTGTGTGCATATGTGTGGAGGAACTGTTCTTGAAAGGAAAAGACTGGTGAAACATCCAGAGCTATTTAGTCTGTGGTACCTCTATGATAAAACCAAGTACACATAGAGCCAAGTATTGTCTTTGAGATATGCTTATTTGTGGAAGATGGGATATAGGCACAGAATCTAAAAATATAAGCAGATAGTAGCAAGGTTCTGAGCATTATGAAACCTGGTGAAGTTACTGTGGTATCAAAAGCATGGGCACTCTAAATCTCTTTATGAACAGCAGGGATACTACATACGGAATCCATTGAAGTACCATAAGGCTAGATGGCATGTAGACTAGCCTCAAATTAAAGTCCTCTGCATTCTGCTTAATAAACTACTGTATTCCTGACATCCACTGTTAAAGCAGTATTAAACATAAAATGCTTTTCTAGTTGGATCTTCCTTTATTCTCTTTATATACATTACATATATATATGTCTGTATGTACACATATAAGTGCATATGCAGCTTAAGCATGTAAACAAACCGTATAATTGATTACTTCAGGCTGCCTGTGCCAGAGCTCTCAGTATAGTGAAGCACAAATTTCCTTAAGACCCTTTGGCAAGCTTATGCTTGATTCAAACTGAGATCCTTTCTCACCTTCTACAGAACTGCAAACTCATTAATGGCTTTATACTGCTTATTGAGTCATTCAAGCATACACAGAGCATGCTAGACTTCTTCCTGCTATCTCCTTCTCCTTGGGTTATATAACGACACCCTGTCATTTTTGGATGCCTTGCTAGGTTATGCTGTTTGCAAAGGCACTGATGAATATGTGTTTAGAGGAAAACATTTGCATTTTCTTCTGTTTGGAAGCGCTGGCAAACTCAGATATCTAAAATGACCTCTCTTTAAGCTGAAGATAAAGAAAAGCAATTCCAAGGGGTTTTAACCTCTAAGGTGGGAAAGTAAGAAGAACTAAGTTTTTTTTTTAATTTAGAGCAGAAGACTTTCCATTCTGTTTTCTTGTGAACAGGAATAAATTCTACTGTTTGCTCTGTCCTATGAACAAGAGATAAAAACGACAATGATTTTAATATTTATGTCACCCAAACTTTATTCATTACCCACACATTACTCACTTTGGTTTATCCTCTCACAGTTGATATGCATATCAGTGCATTCAAAGATGAACAAAAAGGAACTGATGCTTTTTCTACAGGTTTCTAATCGTGTTTTGGCTACAGATAAATCTGGCAGAAAACCATGTTTTTAAAAGGTAGATATGAGCTTGAAGAGGCAAAAAAAAACCTGATAGGATTTTCAAAACTATAGAGGTTTAACCATGACTTAAAATGGTGCTAAATGAATACGTACATGCTTTCTCAAATCCTACTAACAGCTTATTTGCATACACTGCCTCCAGCCAGAATACCTGACCATGGTGCCACTGAGTGTCACATGGGATGATGCTGAGGTGATTTCTGCTACTGTGTAAGATATAGACTTCCTAAATTTAGTTCCATGGAACTATCATAGATGATGTCTGCTTCAACTTATGTGTAGTTGCACACCACACTGTGCAGAAATTGGCAGGCGCCAGACTAATCACACATTGGTATTAAACAGTTTTCCATGGCTTTAATCTTTTAAGGTTACTCTGGTTTCCATAGGATCAAGGAGAGTTGAAGTAAGGAGGATCCTAAACTGTAAGATCAGTCTTAAAGGTAATAATTTTACACTCCTAACATACTCTTTTCACAAAGCTGCAGTGATCTAGCAGCTTCAGGCAGAATGTGTCTCTCATGACCAATCTTTCTCTTTTTCAGTATATGCATTCACCAACAGCATGAAAGGGTACAATGTTCAGCATGCAGAATTTCTGGTTCCTAGTTATACAGGAATGAAAGGAAGAAAGTGCTGACCAGACTTAGGGCACACCGAATCACAGAAGTGGCCCTGGACTAGGTCACTGCTAGATCAGGCACATCACAGAGCACCTCCTCTCTACTGTCTTTTTTCATCATGTTATGGAGGATGGCTCACTCCAGCAGTCCATGAGCAAAAGAGGGTCAGAGGAACTTCACAGCCCTGGGGCATTAACACCAGTGTATCTGAATATCCTGGTCATGGCTTGATTAAGATCTCAAGATTCCGTGTGAATACACGTAGAAATTTTTTCCCAGTTCAGGTGCCAGAACACTGGAACAGACTGCCCAGAGAGGTTGGGGAGTCTCCTTCTATGGAGGTATTCAGAACCGATCTGGATGCGCTTCTGTGTGACTTGGTCTAGGGAATCCTGCTGTGGCAGGGGTATTGGACTAGCTGATCTTTCAAGGTCCCTTCCAACTCCTAATATTCTGTGATTCTGTGATTCTGTGACCGAGGTTACCCTAAGCTTTTTAAAGAATTCCAGAGAATTCAGAAAGCATTCTAATGCACGTTCTCTACCTTATCTGTTTGTGACTCCTGTAGCACAATAGTGTTCAGTGAAATATACAGCTCACCCCACCCCCCTGTTTTATGTTTATGATATCATAGAAGACTGATTTCCATCTCCCTTGTTTGAAAAACATTTATTTCAAACTTACAGCAAAATCTAGTTAATGTGCATTACATTTTTGCATCATAAAAAGATACTAACATGAAATGTATCTGAAATAATTCAATAGTTTCATAACAGGTTTGGTTCCATTGCTATTTAAGGCATTATAAGAGGCATTGTTTGTCCCAGCAATCACATCACTTACCCTCAGCATTGGGCCATTCTGGAACACATGGGGTTCATCACAAACTACACAGTATTCATTCAATACTGGTATCCGCTGCTCAGCAAATTCAATAGTCTGAGAACAATGAAAATGAGAATAACAACATCTGCTTAAAAATAATTAACAGTCAGCTCATGTTCCACTGTGTTTCATAAACAGATAAGATATGACATCCTACCTGCACAAGAAAGCCACGGTCTCGTACAGGAATGCATTTTGCACCATAATTTTGCTGTAGGGAAAGAGTTGAAGAAACTTCAATGTTGTCAGTCTAATTTGTACAGTAAAACATTTGTGCATTTTGTGTGCAAATAATACTTGAATCTCATTCACATAAATGAGCCATTACAAATAATCAACCCTTTTACTGTTTGCTGAGTGTGGGATAGACATTTAGCATTTTTTTTAGTTCTTAAATCTGATGAGGTTTTGTATCTCAGCATCTGAAAAACTTTAATCTTTAATGGAAACACCATTCCCTTCACCCCTGTCTAATACACTCCCAATTGGTAACTTCCATTAAATTTTAACTGTGAATCATCTGTCCAATCATGGGCTGTCTGCGAGGGCTTGAAAGAGTAGTCTCAAAATGGCTGCAAATCCTTTTCTTTTGTATTTACTAATATCTCACTTGTTTAAGAACCATTCTAGCAGATCTCTGTACTCAGATGCTACTCAAACTCTTTCTGCCTTTTTCTTTCAACACACAGTAACATAAATTAGAAGGAACTTCTGCTACAGGAGTCAGTAAGGTACAAAATTCTCTGTAGGCTGACATCTATCTCATTCAAACTTTGCTTTGAACAAGAGCCTGACCAGTTACATTTACAGGTGCTTTTTGTTTTGTTTATAGGCTTATTTCCTTTCATTTCTCTAACAAGTTAGTTGGGAAACTCTTCCCTTTTTCTCCCCAGGAAACAATCCTCCTAATTGTTCATATAGGAGACTGAAATATTAGTTCACTGCTTCCACATTCCACTGACTTCAAATTGCAGTTAGGAACCCAGGGTACCCATATATTTGGTGCCTGCACATAAAATGTGAACCGGACTGTTAATGTCCTTCCCTTAACATCAGTCAAACTGCATGTATGTGATGATTTTGCCTCAAACTAAATGTATTCTAGCAATAAATTATTGGTAATACTATAGACTGCCAAGTAGGGCTTGCATTTCTTCCATATCATCTGATAACATTCGAGGTCCCTTCCAACCTATGACGTTCTGTATGATTATGTGTGAAACCACCTAGCCAACTCTTCATTATCTTACCAAAATCAATGGAACTTTTCCTATCAATTTCCAGAGAAAAAAGTCTTGCTATGTTAAGATATCCTCTGCTGATCCAGAAAAAATGTATCTCTAAACTGTGACAATTAAAAGTCTTTTGGCTCACTTTAAATAAATATTGCGGTGCACATTACAAGAACCAATCACACAGCATGTATCTAAATGAATTTATTATATTGTATCGCTGCTTTTAGAGCTTATGTTTACAGCTCACAGCTTATTCAACTAATTTACCATAAGACATAACACATTCAAAGTAATTTCATTATTCAGAATGCACTATGTTGAATGTATGTATGGCATTTCAAGCAAGAATCAACTTTTTCTTGCTGAGAACATCAAGGTGCCACTAGGTTAACGGAGTGGAGACTACTGACTCCTCAGTGCCTGTCCCCAGATCTAACACAGAAAACAGACAGGTGCTTTGAAAGAAACCCACTCTTTCCTCTAAAGTGTAAAAGCTATCTTTTGAGGCAGAGGCATAAGATTAATTTTGAGAGCTTTCTTAAATTTAAGATTATGTGCTATGCTTTGTTCTCCCAATTGATTATGTCTCTGGGGAAACAAAGGGGACTAATATAGACCTAATTCCTTCCCTGACCCACGGCTGCCATCAGAGTGTTTGAAAGTTTAACCTTTCGAATAGTGCAATAGGCAAGTTGAATCATGACTGCATCCCTTCCATTATGATGATGAATGCAGATGCAAAGACCAGAAGGAGAGGTGACTTGGCACCTGAACAAGCCAACGGTCCGTTCCTTCCCCCAAGAAGTAAACCAAGAAATGAGAAAAGACCTGTGTTATCAAGCCAATTTTGCAGCACAGAAGCACATGCACTCTTTTCTTCCTGAAGAAAGAAAGGAAGCAGAGAAGGAAGTGGATGACTGAATTTTTCCTATGGTCAGCCAGCAGGCATATTGAGCTATACTCAACATGACATGTAAAATCTCTGTCTTGAATGAAGAAAATTCTCACTTCACAACTTCAATAAATGTACATGCACAGTTATTTAAATCCTCCTTAAAAGCTGACTCCCTTGCTCTTGTCTTTCAATATGCTCAGTGCATCCAATATATTCAACACCGTATCTCCTAAGTATTAATGACTTTGCATAATAAGCTTAACATTACATTTGGAAAATAATAGGAGACAAATTAGAAAAATATTACTCACAGCAGCTTGTGAAGGTAATGATGAAGATGGCGCTAAGATACCAATAAGCCCTGAGGTAAGAGAGAGCCTCCTGCTCTCTGCTATGGTGGATTCCTTGAAAGGCTCCATTTTGGATGATTTAGGGGCATTGGAGTATGTCTTGCTGAGTAACTTGTGATTCTTCAATCCATCCAACTCCTCCATTCTAAGATTACTGGAGTAAGACCTACTTAAAAGTTTGTGGGGCTTCAAGGTGCTGTTGTGCTCACATCGAGGGTCCCCAGAACATGATCTACTTAACAGCTTATGGGGCTTTAAAGTGATGCACTCCTCCTGCTTAACAGCTGCAGAGCAAGGACGGTTCAGTAGTTTGTGCGATTTAATAGCCATTGTCTGTTCAGCCCTAGGGTCACTCGACAATGAGCGGCCAAAGGTTCTGTGAGATTTTGTGGCACACACATCCTCTGCCTTAACTGTGCTAGAGCAAGTCCTTCTCAGTAGCTTGTGAGTTTTGGAGATGCCATCCTGTTCTGACTTCAGTTTTGATTTATTTTTACCACACCCAGGTGGAGGATAACTTGGCGACCTTAAAAATAAAGAAGACAAAGTTGGAGAATAATCAAAATCTTGTACAAATCAAGCAAGATCACATGTATGTAAAAAATTTTAAGTGTCATCTGTCTTCATGTATTTTGCCAATGATAAATGTAGCCCAACATTAAAGAAATGAGCAACTTTATATAGGACTATTTTTCCAATAGCAAATAGGCATTTTACTCTTATTGGAGCAACTGGAAAAGGGATCAGGAGATCAAGTTGCATTCTCCTCCATCCCCCTGACATCAGCAATGGATGAAGGAATATCTAGGAAGAGTCAAAAAGTTAATTCATGGCTCTGGGACTGGTGTTGTCGACAGGGCCTTGGATTTTACAATCACAGCTCGGTACACAAGGCGCCAGAGCTGCGAAGAACAAATGGGATGCACTTGTCCCAGAGGGAGAAAAGGATTTTGGGGCAGCAGATGGCAGGGCTCATTGATAGGGCTTTAAACTAGATTTGAAGGGGAAAGAGATTAAGAATCTTACGCTTACTTGTGACAAACAGTGGGGCAGCAAACTAGAGGCAAAAGGATGGAGTGCTATTAAGAGCTCTTAAGTTGCTACCCTGAGGCAAGCCAGAGACAATGCACCAAGACACCCCAAGGAAATCAAGGTGGGTTCGCCTAAGAAGGTGACACGTCCAGCCCAGCTGAAATGCCTCTATGCAAATGCACGCAGTTTGGGCAATAAACAGGATGAAATAAGGGCCATTGTGTTGTTGGAAACCCACGACATAGTGGCTGTTACTGGAACTTGGTGGGATGATTCTGGTGATTGGAATGTAGGAATTAATGTGTACATGCACTTCAGGAAGGATAGGCAGGGGAGGAGGGGAGGAGGTGTTGCCCTCTACATCAGTCACCAGCTGGAATCAATGGAGCTCCACCTGGGAAGGATGATGAACTGGTCGAAAGCATATGGGTTAAGACTGAAGGGAAGACAGGTAAAGGTGATGTTACCGTAGGGGTCTGCTACAGGCCACCTGACCAGCAGGGTCAAGTAGATGAGGCCCTCCATAGGCAGATAGAAGTGGCTTCACATTCACAGGCCCTGGTCCGTGTGGAAGATTTCAACTACCCTGACATCTGCTGGAAGGAAAACAAAGCAAGGCACCAGCAATCCAGGATGTTCCTGTACTGCATCAATGACAACTTCCTCCTCCAAATGGTAGAGGAACTAGGAAAAGTGCTATGCTGGACCTTGTTCTTACCAAGAGGGAAGGACTGGTGACCAGTGTAAGGCTGAGGGACAACCTTGGCTGCAGTGACCATGAATTCACTATGAATGCACTAGAATTCAAGATCCTCAGGGCACCTAGGAGGATATACTCTAAGCCCACAACCCTGGACTTTGGGCATGCAGACTTTGATCTCTTCAGGGATTTCATGGCCAAAGTACCACGTGACAAAGCTGTAGAGGGAAGGGGGGTCCAGGACAGCTGGTCAATTTTCAAGGATCACCTTCTCCCTGTTCAGGAGCTAAGTATCCCAACTTAGAAGGCAGGAAAGAATGCTGGGAGACCTGCCTGGATGAACAAGACACTCCTGGACACACTGTCTCATAAAAAGAATCTATACAAAGAGTGGAAGAAGGGACAACTAGAATGGGGGGCAGACAGAGAAAAAGTCACGACAGCAGAAGAATTCGTTAGGAAAACTAAAGCTCAGTGGGAAGTAAATCTAGCCAGGGAGATCAAGGGGAATAGTAAAAATTCCTATAGATATACTAATGCAAAAAAGAGATCAGGGAAGGTGTGGGCCCCCTCAGAAAAGAAACAGGAGAACTGGTGAGGGGTGATATGGAGAAGGCCGAAGTTCTCTACAACTTCTTTACTTCAGTCTTCACTGGCAAGGGCTCCTGCCATACCCCCAAAGTCAAAGAAGATAATGGCAGGGGCTGGAAGATAGAACTGTCCACGGTAAGTGAAGATCAGGTTTGTGACCACCTGAAAAATCATGAAAGTTCACAAGTCCATGGGATCCAATGGGATATACCCACGGGTACTGAGAAAATTGGCAGATGGGGTTGCTAAGCTACTATCTATTATATTCCAAAAGTCATGGCAATCTGGTGAAGTCCTCACTGACTGCAAAAGGCGAAACGTAACCCCCATTTTTAAAAAGGGGAAGAAGGATGATCTGGTGAACTATAGGCCAGTCAGTCTCACCTCCGTGCCTGGTAAGATCATGGAGCAGATCATCCTGCAGGAACTGCTGAGGCAGGAGGATAATGAAGAGGTGATTAGGTATAATCGGCACAGCTTCACCAAGGGTAAATCAGCTCTAACAAATCTGGTGGCCTTCTATGAAAAGGTCATGACATCAATAGACAGGGGAAGAGCAACCAACATCATTTACCTGGACGTGAGCAAAGCCTTTGACACTGTCCCGCGTGGCATCCTGGTCTCCAAGCTGGTGGAATATGGGTTTGATGGATGGACCACTCGCTGGATAAGGAATTGGCCTGATGGACGCACCCAAAGAGTGGCTGTCAATGGATCCATGTCCAAGTGGAGGCCAGTGACAAGTGGAGTCCCTCAA
>VWZX01010990.1:20204-33808 GCA_013399015.1 Galbula dea | reverse complement strand
GAACAGAATTAATTCTATTCAGTGATTTTATTTTCTATTCCATCCCACATACATCATATTCAGTATCAGTTCCCCCCCACACCTTGCCAGACCTACCTGAATTTCCCCTTTAAAACCTGAAATTCCTTAATCCCAAGCTCAGGCATCTCGGGAAGGACCCTGCCCCCTGGGGGAAATGCAAATCGGAGGGTTTGAGGACCCTGGGTGGGGGGCTGGGACTTGGTCTGTGCTGGGACTTGGTCAGTACTGCATACTGGGGAGTTGGACATGTGGAGCTGATACTGGGACTTAGAGCTGGGAGCTGGCACCAGGACGTTCCAGCATGGGACGTTTGCAACTTCGGTGGTGACATAATTGTCATAAAAAGGGGGAGTTGGGTTCGGTATTTGGGTCCTATATATATTTATACGTGTTTCATTTAACATTGCTATTATTATTAAAGTAGTTTTAGTTTTACTTTCCAGTCCAGAAGCCTCTCTGCCCTTATTGTTCCTTATCTTTTCTATTTGGGGGGGGAAAGGGGATAATAAGGAACATCTGCTGTGGTCGGTGGTCGGTAAAACCTTTCCACCCACGACAAGGGGGTTGAATCATGGAGATGCATTAAGGAGTGAAAGGGAGAGAGAATCAGCAAAGATGGGCCCTTGAGAAGCAGAAGAGCAGGAAGCAAGCAAGAGAGAGAAGAGGGAGCTGAGCCTCAGCTTTATATCGAACATAACATGTATGGAATGGAATACTTAGTTGGTCAGATTAGGGTCACCTGTCCTGTCTACTTCTTGCCATATATGCAGACTTTTACTCTGCACCCCACAATGTGACACACAAATAATAATAAAAAAAAATACAAAAAAAATTCAGCAGTAGCCCTGGTTTACATACCAATTTTTGGCAGTACACCCAAACACTAGGCCTAATATTGCTGGAAGCGGGCAGTGTTTGTAGCAAACCTACTGCCAGCTTCAGGTGTGCAGTTATGTAGAGGAGCTTTGGCTGGTAAACAAAATCATTGAACAGAATCAGTTCTGTTCTAACCCAAACCTGGAGATTTTCTCAGCAAGACTATTGTTCAAGATTCTTTGTGCCAAGAGAAGTGTAAATCTCATAGTCTTTCCTAACTTCCAGGGTAAATGTGAACTATTTCAGATGAGGAATGGGTAAGACAGGTGATATGTTCTCATACCGTTGAAGTTTTGTCACTGAGGGGCAGGTAATTTATACATTATGAAATGAAGGAACAAGGGTTACTCTTCAGTAATGTTAATCTGCAATTAGAATGCTCATCTGGTACAAGTTAATTTACAATTGAGAAAACCTTTCATTTTTCAATTAATTATTTTTAGTTATATGAAGCATTGTTTGCTTTTCTTTTGTACATAAATATCTTGTTTTCATTTCTACTCTTTCATTTTCATAATCTCTCCTGCCAGTTCAATGAACTTTTATTGGAAAATAAGCCAAAATACTGAGAACACAATATGTAGTAAACTTTGCTGCGTATGATACTGTTTCTGCTTTTTCTGCTCTCTTTTCTATTTATGTGACTGAGGAGATTGTTATTTGTTTTAATACACTTTGAAAGGCCTAACTCATCTTGGCAATTGGCAATTCTTACATTATTTCTATACTTCATGACCTCTGAGCTGTACCTGTATTTGCTGATCAGTCTTTTTTTTTTTCTTTTTTCCTCTTGATTTCTCATAGAATTTATGCTTACTCAATGTCCTTTTTGAGGTGGCTATACATCCAAAGGCATTTTGAAACCTTTCGTGGAAGTTTTGTTCTCGCTTGATGTGCAAGTTTTAGGTAACTTTTCCCTGCTGACTTGAAGAATTTGGAGGAATTGGTCACACTGCAAGCCCCTGAATTCTTTGCTTCCATTGACTTCACTTGCTTGTTCATGTAATTTGTCAAAGTTTCTCCTTTTGGAATTGAGTAACTCAGCTGAAGACCTGCTTTTGCTTATTTTCAATTTAATTCATATTTAATCAATTTGTGATTGCTGACTACAACAGTATCTCAAAATTATTGTCATTTTCAGTAAGTGCACAGAATTAGAGAAGTGTTTGTCAGTGTAGTTGAAACAGAAGCAGTAATTCCATCTGGCTATCTGGAAGTCATTTTCATGTCCCTTGTGCATGTGGAGATCAATGCAACTTCATATGTTTGTCAAACATTTGTATTTGTGGAAATCTTTGAAGTGATTGTGCAAATGCCACAAAGTCTTGGCATGTAGATGTATCTGTGTTTTTGATGCTCCTGGCTGATTATAAAAAGTTACAAGAATGATGATTTTAGGATAGTCTGTATCTTCCATTTCTGTTTTGCAGTTATATTGTACATGTATGTATTCCCCACAGTAAGAACAAATGAAGTTTAATGGAAAGTAACACAGGGTAAATGTGCAAGGATTCAGAGGGTTTATAGTCCCTGACTCTGCTCTACAGGTATGTATAGGTCTCTGCCTTGACTTTTTTGTTTGGGGTTTTCTATGGTTATGTTTGCCTTACATCATATAACATTACTGGTATGTTGTGAAGGAGGAAGGACTGTAACTTGATGAGATAAGATCTATTATGGTCGTGAGACTGTGCGTCTACCCTGTGTTTCTACTGCCTGTGCCAGCTGCCAATAACACATGCTCCACACATATACAAGAGCTCAATTTTGGAGGACTTTGCATCCACCCATACTGCAAGTGGTGATCTTCAGGTGGCATACTGATGTGTAACTTCAGTTTCAGCTGTATTGAGAGAAAAACAATTTTGACTACATGAGCTGGACAGAAGATTTTGGTTGCATAAGATTCTCAGTATAGAAGAAAGACAAATTTACATCAAAAAGAATCTCTCTGTTGCATTAAGTCACTAATGTAGACATACTCAGTGAGTTTGTCTTCCCCACCAAATTCTTCATTAGGGTGAGACTCATCTAGCTGCTGATGCTTTCATTATACACATACACAAGCTCAGACAAATATATGATATTTTTCTTATAGTCTGTGGAAAGAGCTAAGCATTTTTAGAGAATATCATTCATTTTGTCCTGAAAGAGGTACTTAATACAAGTCTGAAGAATTATGCTCAAAATACAGACTTCCTATTGTCTATGGAAAGAACCTTGAATGAGTAGTTCTGATGGTGATATCCACTTTCTAGACAGCTGAAATTAGACACTACGAGCACTTTTCACTTTCTATTTCTTTTTTTCACGTTATTGTTATCCTGTTTCCTGCCATGATCATGTCTGCTTACATCTCTAGCTCTAATAAATATTCTAAGTTTATCCAAGCAACTGTTTGAACATAACATATACCCTGAGTCTTCCATAGCAAATCATTTTTCCAGTCACATTTGCTGTTACCGTGTGCATTACAGTGGACACCATTACCATTTTTTCTTTCCTGTCCATATTGTAAGAACAGAAGAATGCCAACAAACAGAAAAACACCTATGGAATTCCGTAAAAAAAATAAATCAGGAAAGCAAACCCCTAAACCTACAACAAAAATACCCAACCTGTTGTTTTACCAGTATTTGATTGCCTTAAACTCTGCTAGCTTGATTTTTCTAAGATTTCCGTTCAGATTCAGCCTGTTTTTAAGCTTGTGGTTCAACTGTCCATAAGCTGGTTGAGAAGTTGTACTCACTTTGAAGTTACAAGGCTACTGTCTACTGACTGCAGGCAGCCCCACACAGAGTTTTTGCTAGTCAAAAAGCCACAGAAAAAAACCAATATTCACTTACCTGTAAGGCAAAAAAGATTTCTTCTTTTCTCACCAAGAAATAGGTTGAAGGTTTAATGTTTCGTCACTGTTAGCATTTGAATGTAGTTTTGCTCACCTGTACAGCATCAGATGTTATTATGTCACCTTGCACATTATTAACTGTTATGGTAATGTCAGACCACAAGTGAACTTTTACTACTGTAAGGATGCTTTAAAAATGAAAAAACTTCTAATAAACTGCAATGAATGAGCAGTGGAGCACTGGAATAGGTTGCCTAGGAAGGTGATGGAGTCTCATTCTGGAGATGTTCAAAACCTACCTGCTCTGACAGGGAGGTTGGACTAGATGATCTCCAGAGATCCCTTCCAGTCCTTAATATTCTGTGGTTCTGGGATTCTTCAAAATTTGTTCAGCTGAGTTGAGAACAAAATCATATATCACAGAAATCAGCTTTTAATTGTGGAGCTTTGTTTCGGCGCCATCTCCAAGTTCTTACTGCTTTACTGTTTTATGTTGGCAGGGAAAAGAAGCAAAACAAAATTAATCGATCCCAAAACAATCAAGAGATCAGTCAAGCACTGAAACAGTAGAGAAGGTGATGTAACGCTGTTAGTTCAACATGCCTCCCCTGAAGTAATCTATCAGAAAGAAAGCATCAGCCCAAAAAGCAGTAAATTCAGGGAAATTTGACGAAAAATACAGAAATGACATTTGAAGTCTAGAACAAATAAAGCAGCAAAAAAAATATTACAATGAAATCAATGTCATGTAATGTTTTTAATTTGGAGAGCTCACCTATTTGTTGACACCCTTCTGAAAATGCATGCATTAAAAGTATATGGAAAATACCCTTGGTAAGGCCATAATAAAATTTCCATTTTTTTCAAGTCATTCTTAGCCTCATACGTCGTCATATCTTCATAATTCCGTAACACAGAATAGATATTTACCACTGAATCAACAAATAACTGAACTTTATCTTTTCTTCCTTTCTGATTCCTTCCCAGCCATTTTCATTCTTTTTGTGTGTGTTTGTGTTTTATTTTGTTTTTCACCTCACTCTGAGAAATACTGTACTGCATAGTATTCAGCATGATGAGAGGAGACAGACTGTCTAGATCTGCCCAGCCTCAAAAAGACTGGTAAAGAAAAGGGGCCTGACTAGATAAGGCAGATGACATCCCAGACCTGGGAAGTGAGCCAGGGTCCAGAGCAACATCTGCTGTGGCCAGATTGCCAGCCCAAAGCATCCATCTGTGACTGACCAGTCATCTTTGATCCTGAGAACATCATCAAGTGCTTTATTTCCCCTACATTTACTATCCCCTCATTTATATATTTTTATATGGTGCCAAATTGTTTCTGGAGAGAAATCTGTAGAGCCTGTGGAATGGTTTTCAAGCCTAGTTGGAAGGTTTGCCTGGAATCTCTCTCTTACTGTGACTGATTGGAGATTGTTAACTTGGAGTCTTCTCCTTGGGATACTGTCCCTTTTAGGTTTGAATTTGAGATTGAAGTTGAGTTTACAGTGCACAAGCTGATGGTCTGTTTGGCATTCTGTGCTAGGCATCACGCAGGTATGGTGGACATTGGAAACATCTGTCCCACGCACGAAGACATAATCAATGAGGTGCCAATACTTAGACCTGGGGTGCATCCAGGTTGTCTTCAGACAATTTTTCTGCTGAAAGATGATATTAGTGATGGTGAGCTGTTGCTCCGCGCAGACTTCTAGCAGAAGTCGACCATTATTTTTGCAGTTTCCAACACCATGCTTGCCTAATATTCCTTTCCGTGCTTCAAAGTTCTTACCTACTCTGGCAATGAAATCACCAAGGATAATGATCTTATCATCTGCAGGCACCTTTTGGGTAAGGCGGCACAGGTCAGTGTAAAATTTATCTTTTTCAGCAGGGTTGGCTTGGAGAGTTGGGGCATATATACTAAAGAGGACAATGTGTTGCTTGTTGTTTAGTGGAAGGCGTAGGGAGATGATGTGGTCAGAGTGACCTGTCGGCAGATTTTCAAGTTTAGGAACAATAGAGTTTTTGATCATGAAGCCGACTCTTGAGAGTTGTTTTTCTGTTCTGGGCTTACCGGACTAAAAAAGCATGTAACCGGCACCATGTTCTCTGACGCTGCCTTCCTCATGAAGGCGAATTTCACTGAGACCAGCAGTGTTGATGTTGAGACGAGCCAGCTCATGGACAATTAGGGCAGAATGACGCTCAGGACGTCTGCTATCTGCAGAGCCGAGCATGGTTCTAATATTCCAACAGGCTAGAGTTAATTTGGGTACACCTTTGGAGGGAAGTGCATGCCTTTGTCTTTTGATCTTTGTGCAACCACATTGGAAGAAGTTGCCCGTCAGCCTGCGGTGGACCAACCGGGTGAGGGTGGAGATGAGCTTTGTTTAGGCCACCTTTTCTAGGCCCCTCTCCGAGTGGAGCAAGCAGTGCTGTCCTTGAAAAGGCTGCTTGGTCGTTCAGGGTGCTGCCCCATGAGACTGTCGTCTCCGGTCAGTCTCAAATGACCAATATCCTGAACCGCCTGCATGCAGGGTTGGGTCTGCGGCTTCCAGTGCACCTTTCACCTGACGTTTCGACCCTCGTCAGTCACTACAGGGCTTGCACAGTGGTGTAAAATAACATGCTGCAAGAGAAGATGACTTCAGCGATGTCTTTGTTTCACTCCTAAAGCAAGAGAAGAAAATCAGCTGGGGAGTAAATTCCCAGTGACTTCAGTGAGCACAGCAACCTGGTAGCTGAGTGCCTTGTTATTGTGCAATGACAGCTGTGGCAAGGGCTCTGCAGAAATATGTGCTGCTGCAGGCACATAGTCAGCACTATTAACATTAGCCTGAAGCAGCAGTAACTTCTCCTTGGTTATCTGTCCCTGTATGCCAAGGGTCATCACAATGAGAGAGATCCTGGCTACTCCAAACTCCAGTTCAATACCTCAATCTTACCCTTGGTGGGGTCCTAAATAAAGAGTAAGGATAGTACAGCCTGGAAGCAACTCTAACATGGACTGATTTCCAGAAAATCACGTACCTTTCCTACAGTTAGCCTGCTTTCTTAATCAGTAGGTTGAGCCAATAGGTTCATTTGGAGAGGGGAAGAATGGACCTGGTCCTGCTGATGTCAGAAGGATAAAGCTAAAAAATTTAAGTCTGAATTAGTCTATAATGAATTGGTCTAAAAGCAGGATAAAAAGAATAGAGAGCCCTTAAGACTAAAGGACAGAATGAGCAGGTTAAAATAGTCAGAAACAGGACTGTTATGGTTTGGATTAGAACAGAATTAATTCTGTTCAGTAACTGTATTTTCTAAAAGATATTCCACCACCACATACATAATACTGTTATTAGTTGTCCCCCCCACACACACACACCTTGCCTGAACTGTCCCTTTAAGAAACCTGAAATTCCTGAGTTGAGGACACTGCAAACCCCCCTCCGGGGGGCGGGGGAGGAATGCTGGGTTCCTCCGGGGGACTTTTGTTGATTGGGACCACGAGGAAGCTCTCTTCCTGCTGGGACTTTCGGCCGAGCTGCGTGCTGTCTGCCTGTGCTGAAACCTACGGGGCTATCTCACTGCTTTGGACTGTTTGTGCTGATTCCACTGGGAGCTGGCATCGGGACGGTTCAGTATCTTGGGTCCTGTACCTGTTTATATTTGTTTCATTTATATCTGTTATTATTATTAAAGCAGTTTTTAGTTTTTAACTTCCAATCCAGTCTCTCCTTTACCTGCTGTGTGTGGGGGGCTGGGAAGAGCCTTTAAACCCACCACAATAAAAGTGTAAGATCTCTCTTGCTCTCTGTAGGGATTTTATCTCTCTCACTTCTGGCTCTGCTGCCGATTGAGTTACGGAGTTTCACGCACTCCCTTAAGTGTCACAAACACTGTCTCTCATTTCGGCTCTGCTTGCCTCTCTGGGAGCCACCAGGACTCGAACCCGGGGCCCTTGTGACTCAGAGACGGATGCTCTACCAATGAGCTACGGAGTCCCACACCAAAGTAATTAAAAGCATTATCAGTAAAATTATTTCAACTTTTGTAGATAATTCCTCGTTATAGTTTCTTGACATAAACCAGAAACAGATTTAGACAAAGATCAGACCATCAAGGTGTCCTTTATATAACCTGTGATGATTTCAATAATAAAACACACACCTCTAGGAGGAGAATTTAAATGTAAATGTAGGTCCATCTCAGTATGATGAATTAATAGTATAATGAATTAGGTAGATGATGGAGCATGCATACAAAGATTTACGTAATGTAAAATCATGTAATGTAAAATCATATATACTTACTTTGTTATTTTTACTCTGTAAACTGCTGGGTTTTGAGCTAACAGTGAGCTAGTTTTGTGAATTATCACCTTGCACCCTTTTCTGTGCAGAACTGGAATAAAGCAGACGTCTCAACTCTGTCAATTAGTCTTTGCCTGTCAGGTAAAGAACGCTTTTTTCTGGAGACTTACACTACCTGCTGTATATCAGCTATTCATTCCTGAACACAGAAGGAATGTCACATAAACAATTTGGAATTGTATTCTTGTCCTTTGTCACTAAGTAGCACACAGGAATGGAGCTTATTGTGTAAACTATTGGAAACTACAATGGAGTCACACTGATATAGAACGAAAGTTAATCTGGACTGGTAGAAAGATGATGGATATTCTTTTTTTATGGGTGACTGGATTCTTCTGGTAAAAGATTCCAAGTCTGGTTATGTGTTCCTACAGTATCCAAAACAATAAGGACCTGTACATAGCAAATAAGTTACTGCTGATACTGCTGCTGATAAAAGATAGATGGTCTGAATTGCCTCAGTATTATATCAGTTTTATATAGTAGATGTCTTGTTAATTTACCTCAGATTCAGAGGGTTGTAAACAAAAGGAGAAGCAGTCTATGCATATATACAGCATTAATATTTTGAATGTATCTATTTCTTTGGATTTTGCATGTGAATATGTGATAATTCTATGCAAGTATGGGATGGGATTTAATTGTTTTCTTAAACAATGTATCCTTATCTTTTTAGAAACAGGTCAGACCATCAAACAGTTGTTGCTGATGAACTCACTAATAGTTTCCAATACTTAACCTTGTATTTCAGTTCATTACTGGTGCTCTGTTCCCTTGTTTTACATTTTGTATCAGAAAGTTAATTTAGAATCCAGTCAATCTTCCAACAGCAGCTTTGCACTTTAAATTTTCCGTTCAGTAAAATACATGATGGGAATAATGTTTGTATTTGTGAAGAAGTCTGAAAAGTTTTGAGTTGTATTGTCTTTTCTAGTGAAAGATTCTGTATTTTCCATTTTTTGGAGATACTTGTTTAACTATAAAAGTGCTGAAGAATAACAATTTAAGAGATCTTCTAGTACTTAACTGTATTTGGAACAGATCCATAGTATCATAGAATTGTCAGAGTTGGAAGGAACTTTCAAGATCATATAATTCCACCTCCCTGTCTGGCACAGACACCATCCACCAGATCAGGTTGCCCAGGGCACCATCCAGCCTGGCCTTAAAAGCTTCCAGGGATGGGGTTTCCACAACCTCTCTGGGTAACCTGTTCCACTGTCTCACTACTCTAACAGTGAAAAACTTCCTCCTAATCTGCAATCTAAATCTACCCTTCTCTAGCTTGCGTCCATTTCCCTTGATTCTATCACTACGTGACATCCTAAGAAGTGCCTCACTATCTTTCTTGTAGGCCCCTTTCAGATACTGGAAGGACACAAGAAGGTCTCCTCGGAGCCTTCTCCTCTGCAGACTGAAGAACCCTAACTGTGTCAGTCTGTCCTTGTAGGATAGGTGCTCCAGTCCTCTGATCATTCTCGTGGCCCTTCTCTGGACTCACTCCAGCACCCCCATATCCTTCTTATAATAGGGGCTCCAGAACTGGACACAATATTTCAGGCGGGGTCTCACGAGTGCAGAGTAGAGGGGGAGAATCACTTCCCTTGACCTTCTGGCTACGCTCCTCTTGATGCAGCCCAGGATACAGTAGGCCCTCTGGGCTGCAAGTGCACACTGGCGGCTCATGTTGAGCTTCTCATCCATCAACACCCCTAAGTCTCTTTCCTCAGGGCTGCTCTCAAGCCAATCTTCACCCAGCCTATATGGGTACTTGGGATTGCCCCTCCAACATGTCAGGCATACCACACAGCTTGGTGTCATTGGCAAACTTGCTGAGGGTGTACTCAATGCCACTGTCCATTTCTCTGATGGAGATGTTGAACAAGACTGGTCCCAGTACAGATCCTTGAGGGACTCCACTTGTCACTGACCTCTACTTGGACATGGATACATTGACAGCCACAATTTGGGTGCAGCTGTGAAGCCAATTCTTTATCCCCCCAGTGGTCTATCCATCGAACCCATATTCCACCAGCCTGGAGACCAGGATGTCATGCGGGACAGTGACAAAGGGTTTGCTTAGGTCCAGGTAAATGACGCCAGTTTCTGTTCCCCTGTCTATTGATGCTGTGACCTTTTCTTGTGGGGACTTCACCAGACTGCCATGACTATTTGAATACAAAAGAGAGTGGCTTAGCAACCTCATCCGTCAGTTCTCTCAGTACCTGTGGGTGTATCCCATTGGGTCCCCTGGACTTGTGAACTTTCAGGTTTTTCAAGTGGTCACAAACCTTTTCTTCACTTCCCATGGGCAGTTCTATCTTCCCACTCCTGCCATTATCTTCTTTGACTTTGGGGGTGTGGCGGGAACCCTTGCCAGTGAAGACTGAAGTCAAGAAGCTGTTGAGAACGTCAGCCCTCTCAAATATTACCTGTCACCAGTTCTCCTGTTTCTTTTCTGAGAGGGCCAAGACCTTCCCTAGTCTTCCTTTTTGCATTAATATACCTATAGAAATTTTTACGCTTCCCCTTGATCTCCCTGGCTAGATTTAATTCCCACTGAGCTTTAGCTTTCCTAACTACTTCTCTTGCCCTCTGGACAGCTTTCCTGTATGCCCTCTCTCGTGAGTGAGGCACGGACACCGATGTGCAGTTGTAATCGAAATCTTTTATTTGCTTCACAAGCTCGCTTTGAAAGTTTACATGTTTGCTTCAAAATTTTCAAGTAACCCTTGCCCAATGGTACATGGATCAATAATCAAAATACAAAGATTAACAAACAGATTACAACTAAGCCTATTAAATGGTTGACCCATAGGCCAAAATTTCCCAACTAAGAAAAAACCCCAAATGCATTTCAACCCTGTGAATGTTGTAAGTCATGACTTATAGTTTTTAATGTTTGTATGCTTTTATGAATTAATTCTGAGTGATCACTGAGATTCATACAGCACATGCCTTCAAAGCCCTCACAGCCATGTCATTGTGCCAAGAGGAGAAAATCAATTCAGCATGGTTCTGCAACGTAACATGAGATACAGAATCAACATCTGCCAGCAAGCTTGCAAGTGCAATGCTTGTGGCATTGCTTTCTTGTGCCAGCCAACACTCCACCTGGTTAAGCAAGTTGATGATGTGTGCTGTTCCCATTGAGGGAACTAAAGTTGCAACATCATGGTGAGTGGTGGCCCAAAATTCTACCTTAGAGTCGCAGTCACTTAAAAAAGGTGTACTTCTTTTCCTTCATCATCGATACCTCGTAACATTCATTATAAAATGGTGAAAAAGGGATAATTTGCCAAACACACAGGGTCCTCCCACCACCTTTCCTGGAATACCCATCCAAGCTCTATTTCCACAAATTAAAAATATATTGTCAATCATTCCTTCAAGAGTGATCCCTGGTTTAATGGTAGACCAAAGAGTTTCATTACGCCAAGCTGAGGCATTTTGATACCACTTGTCTCGACTGGTCAAGTCTATTCCACTTTAGCTGATATAATGCCCAGATGTAAAATCTAGATAAAAACAAATTTTTGCTGTGATTATGCCCATTAAATTTAACTCTTGTAGCTCTAAAGGGAGAGCTGGGAAATCATTAACTTTGTCTAAGCCCTTTTTCTTCCTAAACCACTCAACACTTTCTCCCTGATTCTTCCTCCATGTTACTTGCACCACGAGATTGTTTCCCTCACCCCAGGTTTAATATAAGTCCTATGAACAGAATGATGACATAAATTGTCCCACTCAGATTTTCTGAGCAGAATACCAACTAGACATGAGCAAAACAGATCAGCAGGGCTAGTCATCGAGACACATAAAGGTGATTGATTGGAAGTGTTCGCAAGGGTAATCCACACATTGGAGCCTGGAAGGATAAAGGGATGACAGGAAACAGCAGGTATACAGATGCAGGTATAAAAGAGAGTCATCATCATTAATGATCCTCCAATGAGGGGTCTTCTGATGTGGAGTCTTCTGACGTAGCTAGATGTGGCTTGACCATCCTTGCCAGCAATCATCTTGGTCCTCCATAGACATAGACAGAAGCATACCTTTGTCCCCATGTTATTAACCTGAATGGTCCTTCCCATTTATGTGATTCTGGGTCACAGATCATAACCAGGGCCTTAACTTTTATTTTCATAGTAAGTCCTGCTAAAGAGGTAAAGTGCCTTACCACTGGTGATAGGCCTTCAAGCTCATGGTTTAAAAAATTCAACACATACAGAGCCTTGTTCAGTTGTGCCTGTGGGCTCTCCCCACACACTCCCCTCTTTTGTTTTTGTTTGTTTTTTAGTGAACCATGCACACTTTCCACTATTGCCAGTCCAGGGGGGCAGTGCGGGATGCCTGTAACATGAATAACCCCCGAATCCTGGAAAAAGGCAGTGACCTTATGTGAGGTGTATCCTGGACCATTGTAAGTCTTTATCTTTTCACGTACACCCAATATGGCAAACACAGTTAACCGATGATGGCACACATCACAGAATCACAGAATTGCCAGAGTTGGAAGGGACCCATTAGGATCACCTAGTCCAACTCATGTTTAGGCATAGGACAACTCCACAGTCACACCATGTGCCTAAGTGCCTTATCTAAGCGCTTCTTAAATTCCGTGAGAGTAGGGGCCATGACAGCCTCCCTGGGGAGCCTGTTCCAATGCTCCACCACCCTCTGGGTAAAGAAGCTCCCATGAATCAATCTAAATCTCCCCCAGCACAGCTTCATGACATTCCCCCATGTCCTGTTGCCAGCCACCAGAGAGAAGAGGCCAGCACTCACCTCTCCCTCCCTCACTGGTGAGAAAGTTATAAACAGCTATGAGGTCTCCCCTGAGTCTCCTCTTCTCCAGGCTGAACAGACCAAATGCTTTCAGCCTTTCCTCATAACACTTCCCCTCCATTCTCTTTACCATCCTTGTGGCCCTCCTCTGGATATTCTCTGACAACCTTGAGTCCTTCTTGTACCTTGGAGTCCAAAACTTCACACAGTTCTGCTGTGAGGCAGCCCCAGAGCCGAGTAGAGTGGGATCAGTACTTCCTTCAATCGGCTAGTAATGGAGCGTTTGATGCACCCCAGAATCCTATTGGCTCTTGTGTCCACCAGTGCACATTGCTGGCTCATATTAAACCTATCATCTACCAAAACACCCAGATCCCTCTCCACAGTACTACTCTCCAGCCTCACGTTCCCCAGGTGGTAAGTTGTTTTTGGGTTGGCCCTACCCAAGTGCAGAACCCGGCACTTGTCCTTATTAAATTTCATACGGTTTAAGGCAGCCCAGTCCTCTAATCTACTAAGATCCCTCTGAAGTGCCTCTCTGCCCTCGCTAGAGTCAACAGCACTTCCCAATTCAGCATCATCTGCAAATTTACTTATTATACATTCCAGTCCTACGTCCATGTCATTTATAAAGATATTAAACAGGACTGGCCCCAAGATGGATCCCTGTGGGACCCCACTCATCACTTGTCACCACCCCGACATAGCTC